>CAJFCZ010000305.1:0-16382 GCA_904066245.1 Eimeria sp. OTU-Y
TAATAATATATATTATGCACCCTACGTGTTATGTTAAAGAGCTCAGCTGTGCCTCCCCTCCTTCCAGCCCCTGCCTCTCCGTTCACCCCCGTCACAAGCAGTAAATAGTAAATGGTACAATGCAGCTAATTAAGCATCCTTGAGGTGCTGCAGCGTATCGTATGCTGCAGCACAGCAGCTGGGGGAAAGACAACACTCTGGTGAGGGAGAGCGCTGCAGCACATTCACGAGTCCCTACACTGCGTTTTTTTGCGCCAGAAAAAGAATAAAATCCGTAAATGGCGGGTTTGTTTATTCCGTTAGGCTGAGAAATTCAACTTTGCGAGGGGGCGCTGCAGCGGAATACGGGAGAAGGGGGGCCCCTCCCTCCTCCTTGGTAGTCTGTCTGCGCAGTGTTTGATTTGAAAATATATGAAAAAAGACAAGCTGTATTGAATTACCGCAAAAATGATTCTGCGTTTTGAGGGAAATGTAAGGAAGTGTCATACACCAGAGAGCGCGTGCAACTCAATGGGCGAGCAAGGGAAGGCAAGGCCCGCGCGGAAGAGGTGTGTCCATTCCGGTCTTTGACTAATTATTATAAATACAAAAGCTAATATAAACCTCATTATTCAATTCATCTGAGGACCCCTGGCCTGAGGCCACTATCTCCTTTTTTACCGTGTCGGCCGGGCGCCGAGGCGGCAACTCCTCCTTCGCCTTCCACTCTTGCTAGCAGGCTCAGCACTGCCCACTGAAAGATTTAAATCAATTTTCGGCTAAGGTAGATGAATCTAAATTCAATTGGAATGGCTTTTGAAGTTTAGGCAGCAACAGCCTGCCTCCAGCGCGTTTTTCCCGGCATATCTGCTATGACGACTCCGTAGCTCGACACGCTCGCTGAAAACAGGTTAACAACACTGCACTGCTCCTGTGTTAATGCTCCCATATTATTTGCATACCCTTCTCCTCATTGTTTGCATACGTGACTGGCTTAATGCCTCTCCGGCTCAGGGCTCATCACTCCTTCAGGATGCTGCTGCCGCCTCGGCTACAGCAAGCCGTCTGCAGTAGCAGGGGGAACAGTGGCTGCAGGCGGCCGCTGTTCCATGTCTTGAGCCATCAGCGGCAACAGTATCAACACAGCAGCTCTTGTGGAATATGCAGCGACAGGAAACTGATGCACACAGAAGTGTGCAGCTTGAGGGAAGAGGGGAAGGGGGCTCTGAGTGACCTTGAGGCGGAACTGGTGGTGGTGGGCTGCGGGCAAATGGGGACAGGCATTGCACTGACAGCTGCTAGGCATTTGAAGAAGACTCGTGTGACACTGTTGGACATATCGAAGGCGCAGCTACAGCGGGGTCGCAAGTTCTCTGAGTTGTGGGTGCACAAGGAGGTAGTTAAAGGGAAGCTGGACCAACCAACAGCTGATAGCCTGCTTCACCGTTTGTCTTTTGTATTCCTTGATCCGGAAATTTTAACCACAAGGGACGCTTCAGCAGCCCCCGAGGCTGTGCGCCGCTCTGCCTTTTGTTTGGAGAGCGCCAGCGAAAACTTGGGAGTTAAAAGGGACATCTTTGCTCTTCTAGATGCTGTCGCGCCTTCTACAGCAGTGCTTGCAACGAATACATCTTCCATTTCCATCACCAAGATAGCAGCAGCCACCCGCAGCCCCCATAGGGTCATAGGAATGCATTTTATGAATCCTGTGCCGGTGATGCCATTAGTGGAGATCATCTCAGGACTAGACACTAACGACGATACGAAGCTGCGTACTGAACAACTCGCACTTCAAATGAAGAAAACAACAGCGCACGCACTAGACAGGCCGGGATTTGTATCCAACCGCCTGCTTATGCCGTACATCAATGAGGCTGTATTCGCGTTGCAGGTGAGTGAAGGATAGCGAGAATAGAAGAGAAAGCTGCAATCCCTTGAGTAGATACGCCCTTCTAAAGTAAAACTAGAGCAATGTAACACGGTGCAATTTTTGTTTATTAACTTAAATTTATCATCTACAAACCAAATTTATATTAGGGCAGAAGTGATTTTATTTTCGAACTGAATAGAGGTAGACTCAAGGCAAATACTAGAAATTCATATTCAGTGTACTCTTCACACATTCTGGAAGTGTAAGACAGACAAACGGAACGCCCATATGATCTTGTCTGCCTGTTTGTGCTGCTGTAAACGCTTAATGTATTTAGCGTCCTCGGCAGTTGAATTGCTGCAAGTGACGAATTAAACCACGGAATGTGCGCTCTGCTTGGGAGGCTTAGCAGTTTCCCAGATATTGTATTTCAATTCTTCTCTTCAGTTCATTTTTTTAGTGCTGCTGCTTCGACTGCTGCATTTGTGCTGCTACTGTTGCTGCCGCTGCTTCTCAGGAAGGGATAAGCAGCGCCGAGGATATAGACCGTATAATGCGTCTGGGTGCGAACATGCCAATGGGGCCTTTGGAGCTGGCTGACTTTATTGGTTTGGATGTTTGTCTCGCGATTCTTCGCGTTTTGCACTCTGAGCTCGGCGACTCGAAATACCGCCCTGCTCCCCTCCTGACCCAGTATGTGGATGCGGGGTACCTGGGCAGAAAATCAGGCCGCGGCTTCTATGAATATTCAAATAAACGTGCAAGCATGCTGAAGTGATTCTGTGCTTAAACAAATGACTGACTCGGGCTTGGGTTTTAACGTTTAGGGGTGGCCCTCTCTGTAAATGCCTCAACACTTAAGGGGCGAGAGGCAACAACCCTCTGTGGCTGTTCAGTACAAACGCATACAATAGATGCGCTCGTTAGGCCTCCCGTTATCTTTAATGCAACGTTGGAGGAGCTGTGCAATCCGTGTTTAAGAAGTAAATAGTGGTAAACACGCCACGGGTGAGCCGGCGCTTCAAGGGAAAGCCGAAAGACATCTGATGCTTTCCTATTCATGAATATCGCAAATGAGGATCTTGCCTTCGTCAAATATACAAATGCAACACCTCAAATAAAATGCCCTCCAATCGGTGCTCCCCACAACGAAAGGAGCACGCCAGGGAAGACTTGACTCTTACACAGGCGAAGCAGAGGCAAAAACGAAAACAGAAGAAAGGTCACATTCCATCATATTATACGAGAGGCGATCTCCGGCTTTTTTTCCGTTATAAGTAGCAGGAAAGGTTATTTCTGTTGAAAAATTCAGGACATGGCGCGGGAATCGAACCGGGGTATACTCCCAAAGAATCCGCCTTCCTTCTCTTTATCCCGAGTGAAGCCACTGGGGGGTTGTTTTATGTCGTTTTTTTCGTTGCATGCTTTGAAACCCCGACAAGTTCCCGGTATTCGAAAACTTGCATTCACCTTTTCAGCAAGAGCTCCAGCAATTTAGTCTATTCTATTCGTTTATCTCCGTTGGATGGAAGCAGACGCAGCTCTTTGTGTCATCTTGCGTGGAGCAATTGGTTGCCAAGCGAAGAGGGAGGGGTTCTATGTAATTTTTTTTACCAATATATATATAATGTACTACTACCGTGTCTATGTAAACTATCTTTGCGTGTTGGAGGATGCCAGATATCGTCAATATTCCCACGTAAGCATTTTTTTTCAGAAAAATGTATATATGCATGTGCTAAACCAAAACGCAGAACTTGCTCCCTCAAGGAGAAGCAAGTAAACTGTGGCCCCTTGGAGCGAAACGGGGGCGGCTCAATACGTGGTAGGTAGAAAGCAAGTGACAGTGAGGGTTTAAGGCTGTGTGCTTAGGGTTGGGGTTTAGCTAGGGGACAAAAAGAAAATGCAGTCATGCAGAAACAGCAGCCGACGGCAACCGACACGTCGGGCTGTGGTAAGCATCCCTTCAGTGCATACATACTCAAGCTAACTACCCTATGCTTCTTCCCAAAAATACAAAAAAACACTATAGGAATTAAATAAAATAACAACTCCACTCCAAAAGTTGGCTTCTAGGGTAGTATGTAGGGCTCCTGTTGCTCAGCGAGGCGGCGGGGGCCCCCATTAAAGGCCCCATAACCCTAAGTAACAACTAGACAAGGGGGAATTCTTGGGGGTTATCAAATTTAGTGTAATGTTTCATTTCTTTTTCCGTACTTTCGCATAAAAGCGGGAGACTTCTGGTAGCTTTGCGAAGCTGCATTTGCACTGTGTACCCTGTCGACACACCTGACGAATCGGAGGAACCTGGCAACCGCTCAACCCGCAAAGAATGGCAGAAGATACACCACACACAGAAAAGGCAGATAGGGGGACAGGAGGACAGCAAAACGGCGAAGACGCAAAAGTAGGAATACCCGAAGGAGCAGCAGAAGACGAACAAGTTTCCCTCCACGCATTCCACTCAACATGGGAAGAAATATACCAACGAGAACTCCGTAATGCAGCTGAGAGAAAGGCGTACCAAAATTCAAATAAGCACAGACGATCTGCCATCAAGAGGCAAGCAAGCTGCGGGAAGGACAGCAGAAGCAGCAGCAGGAGCAGCAGCAGGAGCAGCAGCAAGAGCAGCAGAAGCAGCAGCAGGAGGAGCAGCATGAGCAACACGAGCAGCAGCAGGAGCAGCAGCGAGAGCAATAGAAGCAGCAACAGCGAGAACTGCAGTGACTCTTCCTCAGTAGATGGCGAGGAGTGGTTTGGCCCTGAGTGCAGCAAGATCCTCAGCTGGGTATTAAACACTCTAAGCAGGCCACAGGCCCATCCCTTACAATTGTACTTTCGCCGCGTGCATGCGCTGCGTAGGTCCTCCTCTTCAGCAGAAACATCGTGCAAAGGAGGTACGTGCGACTGGTGCAGAGGGGAGGGGCCCATGATATCTCAGGAGTTCACAAACCTGCCTCTTTTGGATGTGGGATGCGGAGGGGGCCAGTTTTTATTTCGTCTTCGGCGGTGCGGCTTCAAGCGGCTGGCTGGCATTGACTATTCGCAATTTGCCATTAAGTTGGCTCGCTCGAACTTGTGCAGAAAGAATAGTGCTAAGACGTCAAACGGCAAGGATAGCCACATATGTCTGAGACAGGCAGATCTGAGACAGTTGAGAGCTTGTGAAATAGAAGATGAACTAAAGAAGGAGGATATACTAGGCCGTTCCTGCATCTGCTGCTGCACCAAGACAAGAAGCAGCGAGCACAACATCGCTACAAAGAGTGAGACGGAAAAAGGGGGAGATGAAGAGGTCTGCTCGTGTGAGCAGGCAACATGTCTGCCACCCTTTCCTGTTGTATTTGATAAAGGAACATTTGACGTATTCTGGCTTATGCGGACCCCCGAGCTGTACGTAGAGTGCGTGCACCGGTTTATGCCGCAGTACAGTCTATTGTTTCTAACTTCCTGCAACTGCACCGTGGAGGATCTGGACTCTCTGTTTTGCGCAAATGCATCGCATCGGTCGCAGCAGCAGCAGCAGCAACATCAGCAACATGTCTCTTCAACAGGGCCCCTGAAAGGAGACAAAATGCACACTGAGGCTGCTCACCATCATGCGCTTGCTGCGGCTCCTTTAGGGCCATCAGGCCTTGCAGAGAACGGAGTTTCAGGACCGGAAGGCCTGTTAGGACAGATGGATGCAGGAGACAGGGGGAGAGACGCTAAGACGGAAAAACCCCTCTTCGAGCGGCTTGGCTTATTGCCTCATCGTTCGTTCAAGTTTGGCGGGGTGGAGGGTCAGGTGGTGACCTCCGTACTGCTGAGGAGACTGTGACGAAATATACGTTATTGTACGACGAATAGGTTCGCGGTGTAAGGAAGGCTACTGCCTGGGTTGGGGAATGCATGCATTCTGTCTCCGGTAGACCCGTTCGTGCGTTCGTTTGGGTGTCCGCTGCACCGGCTGGCTCGATATTCAACGATTGGTAGGCCCTGTCGTTGTAGTCGCTACAGGCATGATTTGTGTACCCCCGGGATAGGATTGGTTTGAGGAGTGTTCCCATGATCGGTTGTTTACAGTTATACGCAGGCTTGCTGGTTCTGTTGTTGCACGTATGTTTCCTTTCATATCTCGAAGCTGTTTCTTTTGTGATGTCGGTCGACTCTTCTAGGGAATAATGCGCAGTACTAATAGCTACAGTTAATTCTTTTAAGCAGAGCTGTGCTCATGAGCTTGCATCAGCCGCTGACCCACCACGACGTCAGCGACTTTTTATTCTGGAGTGGTAAATTGAATTTGTGGTAGCGGGGAGCACCAAGCCCGCACTTTTCACCCCGAATGGATTTTGTTTTTCATTTTCAAACTGTTTTTTTCTTAAGGGCAAAAATGGAAGACAGAGTGGGGGTGAAAGATTACGGGACGAAGACCGATGCACTCGGCTTCGCGCACTGCTCCATGTGATGTGGGCGAGAACGCGTCGACAGGGGAAAACCTCCCTCTACTTCCTGCAGCAGTTGTTGATATTTGGGGTTATTAACGTCCCTAAGCACTTTTGAGCAGTTCCTCTGACGCAGTGCTGCGTGCACTGTTGCAACTCGAGCACGAACACTGGCATCATGCAATGCAGTTTCTGAACGCGGGACGAAGGCTCCGTCCTCCTTGCCAAGCTGAGAAGAGCCACTATAATTTAACAATTAAATTGTAGTGGCTCATATATTATTGGATATTCGTAGTTCATTGGAACGGATACGTCCGGCGGTTGTTTGTTGTGGAGGTGTTCACACCTCTGCGCAGTCACTCGCCTGAGGTGACGTCCAATGTTGAGCTACTAACATTGTATCCCTTTGTTTTCTTTTAATTTTATTTGTAGAATACTTTTTTTCATCCTGATTTCTCAGGGTTGATGTGTGCCTTCTGTTGTCCCCGTTTGTACCCGTCAATGCTGCACTGCTGCTGAAATTTAAAGTAGAGCATTCAGCAACTTGACACCCTCGATCCATGCATTGTTTAAAGGGAAGGCGTCGTTTTCAATTGTTTTACTAATTACTGTTTAGGCTTTTAATCCAGTCAAACTGTTTTTTTCCTTCACTTCATCTGTCCTTCGCCCCCCTGCCCGGTTGGCGCTGACGACCACTGGCCCAGACCACCGCCAACAATGCGTCATAGGGAAGCAACAGCACGAAAAAGTGCTCTACAGCATTGCTGCGGAGTTTAGAGGCTCGCCGATACAGATAAGCTCAATCTGCCGTTGGCAGCCGCTGGCTTCCCTCTGCTTGGTGCCCGTTGCTCCAGCGCTGATGAGGGACGGAACGCCGCATCTGGAATAAATGCATTGCGGGGGGGCTTTTCCCCACATTTGAATGCGACCATGCTTCTTCGGAACCTCTGAAGGAAGCCCTTTTCTCTGTCAAGAACCAACGCTTTCGAGAGCATCCAGTCTGTTGAAAGCAGTGGCTTTCGAGAACGTCCGGCTATTAGTACCCAAGTGCTGTAAAAAACCTCTGAAAACAGCTGGGCCTACTATTCTTTGTAAACTGGGAGAAGCTTGGCATCAAAACGTTTCATACAATATACTTTTAGAGACAGTTTCGTTTCTGGGGTCCCGTTAAGGCCGCGTTCAGGTGATGCGTTGCCGAGTTAGCACCCGGTAGCTCGTGGATAAAATAACTATCATGCAAGTCTGTCTAAGTAAACGCAGGTCATACAGTGAGCCGGAGCTTCTAAACTTATGGGTGTCTGCCACAATGTGCAACTGCGCTTATTGCAGGCTTGTTGTTTGCAACTACGGACTCCAGCACTTCCTACCGCAACAAGTCAGGGGGTATCTGCTCGTTCATAGTTAAGCACATTAATATCAGTATCATTTAGGGCAGGCCCATTAACGGTATTACAGGACTTGCACCTCATCATCATAGGGGAAAATGCCGAGAGCACCCTTAGCCCTTCCCACAGAGCCTCCTTCCCTTGGGCATCCTTCGCCCATGAAAGATTACGCCGATTCTCGCACAGATATGCAACCTATTTATAGCCCTCCTGTTAACCGTATTGGATACGGGAAGATTAACCATATAAGGGGAGGCGAGATTCGCTCTGATGCGCCGAATAGCAATCCTTGCCTTGTAACTCCCAACGGCAGCAGTGGCTGCCGAAGGTTGCAGGAACTCAACGCGAGGCAGAGCAACCCAAAGCTCTCACAGAGCTTTCCTGGCGCCAGTACACTACAAACAGGCTTGGTTCGCCTCAGATCTCCTGAAAGCAACGAGGCACAGCTGCCTGCCCCAAGCATGGCAGCCTCGGTGAGCAGATGCAATATTCCAGTAGCTGTTTCATGGGAAACACCGAACATTTTAAACCCCCCTCCGCCTTCACTGGAGATTTTACCCTCCAAGGAAAAGTTGCCCAGTTCAACCACCGCAACTCTAAGGGTTTACAAGAGGCCCTTCTCAGCAGTGAGTACTGAAAAAACGCATATTGAAGCACATGATGCGTCTTCTAAAGCCCCAAATAAAAACAAGCTGGAGCTGAATCACAAACCACCAGTTTGCCTGCAGAGCTTGTACCCATATAGGGACGAGAAAAATGAAGTGAGTACAGTAACGGCTACACAACCTGGGGAATCAACACCCAAGAGAGGGCTGCACGTGATGGCTGCCATGTATGCGAAGCGTACCACCGCTGTGCAGCGAGGACTGCGGTCTCGACTGAACGCATCCGTTCAGCGAGAGCATGTCGCAGCTAAGATGTATTTTCACCCCAGCAAGATGGCGTGGCGGTCAGAATTGCTGGTGGATGGCTGCAAACGACAAAGATCATTTTCGTGCAAGGTACTTGCGTGCCTCTTCTTAATTTTGGAAATGACCCCAAGCCCCAGACATCCGTGTTTAGGCCTAAACCAAGTGCTCTGTCATTTTGTAGAACTTATTTAGGATCCACTGGCTGTAATAGCAGGGAGTAGTTCATGCACACCTTATAGGTTCTCTGGGTTCTGAGGGACGTTTTTGTTTTTGTGCGATGTTTTGTCTCAGCTGTACGGATATGAGCGCGCCAAAATGATGTGCGAGTGGTCGCGGAATTTCGTGCTGCGCACAGCCCGAGTACCAACAGAAGACGAAACCCGCGATGCCATCGGGCTACTTATGGGTTCCAGAGTCCAGACGAGCGACACGGGCGAATCCCTCCCCCTTTATACGGGATGGTTGTATGCATACCCGCCATTCGAAACTGGACCAACGTGTAGTCCTGGATTAGAAAATGAACCAACGCCTGCTGACAAGCAAAACACACATTCAAACAACCACTATACAGGAGAAGATCACGATCAGTATATTTCGCTTAAGCGCGGTGCTGGAGTGTTTCAAAATCCACAGCAGCAGCTATCCCGGCCAGTTTCAATGGCATCAGTTCATCCCGATACTCAAAATACGCACGCAGTGCATCCATGCACAGGCTCGTCGGACGCTGGGGCGGGAAATCTCAGCTATGCCGCTGCGTACGGCTTATTAATGCAACAAAAAATGCACTTGAATGCATTGGAAGCTGCGCTTGCCAAGCATGGTAAAGATATCTCGTCCACCCCAGAGCCAGCTGAAGGCATCTTCTCCCCAGGTCATACATCGATGAACAGTGCCGACACATTCGCGGAGCTCTGGGTCTTACCCACGCTTAAAGCGAAGCTAAAAAATCCAACTAGACCGAAAGTGGAAGAGGGACCTCACAGCGGTGTGCAAGGAATATATATGCATCAGAATGCATGGAAAGTGGGTTGCTTACCGTCCAGAACACAGCACCTGAGGACGCGAATATAAATGGAATTATTCACAGTGCAAATATACACCCTTTGCTCTGCTGCTTTTGTGTGGCAGGTCAACTACTTCGGAAAAAATGGTCCCCTCACGAAATTGTTCCCCTACACTAGCGGTGTGCGTTGAATTCAACTTCTTTTGCTGTTGCGCCTAAGTTCCCCTTCCCAAGTGTCTCCTGCGATAAATAGCACCATACCCGTCTAGGAAACGTGTGAAACTTCTGCATTATAGTTAGCAGAAGGTACCTGCAATGAAGCTTCGAGAACGACATTTGTTTCTTGGACAGCAAACGCATCTTTGCAGTTATCAAGCGTGCTTGTGCCAGCATGCGTTTTGCTGAATCGGTTAATGGGATAATTGACACATTAGCGTGCGGCATATGCTGTTAACTCAGAGTATCCAGGAAATGAAGGAACAGCATTTACTGGCCCGCACCTTCCTTCGTCGCGTCATAGAGAAAAACAGACAAATTTACGACAGTGACGGCGAAGGCCTTTCTGAGGATGAGCCAGGCATGTTTACCCTGTGGCGTTTGTTGCAATATCATTCAAGCCAATACTATAGCTATGCACTTTGTCATAATTAAGCACTTTGCCATCATCAGGGCAGTTCTGTTTGTGTCTTGTTTCTTTACAGTGTGGGCAGAAAGGGTGGAAAAGCTGAGTGAACTAGCTGAAATCCCAGCAACCAAGCAGCTGGACTGCGACAAGCCTTCTCGCAAAGAAACTCGTTGCAGGCAAAAAGTTTCCTGTCTCTCCCAAAGGGGGCCGCCTGTGACAGAAGTGCCATCTTTAATGTCCTCGCTGCTCTCTCGTGTCAAACACAATCATTCGGACCATAGAGCCACGAAAAGACTCCCCATGCCACAAATGGACATGCAACAGCCAAATCGTATATCTGCGTCGGCCCACTACACCCGATCAGATGACTCAAACGATCGCCAAACTCATGCTTATACGAAGAAACTTTTGACAAGCAGCGCAGAATGTCTTGCTTCAGAGTTGTCACCGCTGGCTTTGCCTCAGTCACGAAGAAAAGCTTTCATGGCATGTTGTGAAGCATCTCAGTACCCCCTTCCTTCAGCAGTAGAGCTGCGGCGCCAATCGAGTATACAACAGCTCTTGCCATCGCATATTAAGGAGGCGGAAGGTAGTTCAACGAGCAAGGACCCGTGCTCGCTGCGAAATAAGCAACAGGGGCAACAAGGAGATTGGTCTACCTCTAAAGGAAGCGAACCCTCTGTCCCTTTGACACGAGCATTAGCGCAAACCGTGCCTAAAACGGCTGACTGTGGAGGGATGAGCTTAGGTGGACTTCCAGAGCGGTACACACAACACATGGTATTCAGATCTTCTCCACCTGCAGGCAATGCCGTCCTCTCGGCAACTATATCGGATCGCGTCCTTAGCATCAGAATAGGCCCGCCGAACTCGGCACTTGTGTTCTCAGGGGATGACCCACAGGACATTGGATGCATGCAATGCGCAGTACAGAACAACCTAGGCTCTTTTTTTTTGTGACAGGGCAGGCAAGGAACTGCTCGCGGTCTTGAACAAGGCTCATCTAAATGGCAACAGGCCCTCAGCCCAGTCGTGCAACAGCACCCAACCCTGGTCAACCTGCTGCCAAAGCCGCTCCCCGTGCGTGTGCTTAGTTCAACCCCTTTAGGAGCTAGCTTTCCGTATGAAGCACGGATACTTCTGCCCCGCCGCCAGTCCAAGTCTCTAAGGTAAATGCCGCCTGGGAAAGTGTCTTCGAGAGGCCTGTCAGTGTCCTGGTCCACATTTTAGCGGAAAGGTTGTGCACAGTGGTTTGTGTAGAACTTGCATTTGGCTTAGATGGACACAATTTCCATTAGTTGATACGGTGACTCAACCAACCGGCGGCGTGCTGCTCCTTAGAAAAGAGTAACAAACGGAAATTTTTGGAGGCCGTTGGAGACGTTTCCTTTCACGATTCATTTCCTGGCGCCACCTTTGGCTCTGGGCTTGTATTCTGTAAATGTTATGAGCATGCAATGCTCTTTGCATCTGCAGAAGCCCCGTTGTCTCTATTTCGCAAACGTGCAGATGCTAATGGGATATCCTTACTCGAAAGCTTACTTAAACTTTATTTAATCTCGCAAATATATCATTGAATGCGCAGGTGTGTGAAGCAAAAGCATTCCCTGTGCGCTAATTAGCGTGTATAGGGGTGCAGCGCAGACAACCGCGCAGATAAATTTTCCTGGAGAACATCAGTTAAATAATGTGACAACATTTCATGTACAACATACGCATTGATAATGTTTAAATTTTACAATTAATTGAGCAATACCCAACGAGCGGCAAGGAAAGGCTCCGAGCGGCTGTTTATCAAACCGTGCGCTACTGGCACTCTTCGTGCAAGCAGCGGCGCTGAAACGTATTCGATTCATGTACGCTTCAGATGGATAACTTCAGAGATGTCCTTGTCTGTTCAGCGCTCGTAGGCCGAAATGCATATTTGCGGTTTGTTGCTATGTGAGAAGGCCATTCTGGATTTGAGGACCTTATATTGTTTTCTGGGGTTACTCAACCGATAGAAACGACCTTCAGCTTCAGCCTCCCTTCCTATGATGTTCCAGTGAATGAAGCTTTTAGTGGGGTCGACACAAGGCTACCTGCAACGTGGCTGTGACAAGTGGAGGGCTTATGCGAGACTGAGGTTCCTGGTTTACGAGTAACACTTTGGAGTTCAAATGATGAACAAATATCCCTATCATTCTCCCCACTCTGAAATATGCTCGCCTCTAACCTTCCCGAGTGCACAAACGCACCCTCCAAGAGCAACTACAAGCGCGAAAGTAACCTTAACATATGTTGCTCCCAGCTACGTCGTCACCGGAGTGCACGGGACGGCGTAGTCCAAATGCAGTGCAGCACTTCACTGCGTATTGGACACACCCAAGGAGAAGCACAATTCCATTCGACCGAGCTGCAAAATTGAGACTGCTCCTCTGTCGCAGTTTCAGCTACATGACTTGTGAACCCGCTATAGGAGAGGCAACAACACCCCCTAACAACAACGTTGAACATCGTCGTCCTACGGGCGAAAGACAGACATATCTTTTAATAAAAGCTTGTGGCAACGTCGTACCTACGTAGCCGAAACTGCTACAAATACTGCATCGTTATGATACACTGGAACAGTACAGGCCTGCCACTGCCGCCCGCTGCTACGTGCAGACCACTTTTGTAGAAACATGCAAACCATTCCACTGCTAGTTGAGAAGACAATTAATGTGTACTCCATGAAAAGAAACAAAATGGTTCCAACCTACAGCATAACTAACGGCCTGCTCTGTTGAAGGCGGGCGGAGTGGTAATGCCAAGCTGCGGCCGCTCTGAGTTCCAGTTCTGTAATTCCCCCCATCCGTATTATGTGTCATTTGCTGTCTGTAGGAACTTTAATAATAGCTATGCTTTAACTCTTTCCGCAACTGCCCTCCGGGCGGCATCGCTGGGAAGTCGCTCCGGAGGGTGCTTTGGGGCCCGTCTCTTGTTTCCTTTGCGCAGTGTTCTGGGTGAATTGCGTCTAATATGACTAACTCTGCATATTGAAACTGTTTGCTCACTTGCTCAAGAAAAGACATAGCAGCTTGACTGAGTGCGCGCATGCACTCTGAGCCGGCCCCACAGCGGGTGCCTGGTCACGGGAACGTGCAGTCTTTAGGGGTCTTTGGGCTGCTGTGTCTTTTTACACAGTTGCGACTTAAGGAGACAACAGGAATCTGTTTCCTCCGTTGCCTTTCCCTTAGGCATGCTCTGCTGCAGCTGCAGCTGTGGGGAAGAGAAAACCGACCACGGGGACAGCGGGAAAGGCTTGAGCAACGTGTCTCCACCGTGGTTCTGCCGCGCCACCGTTCAAGAGTAGGCTTAGTGGCTGCTCTTTCACTGCTGCATGCACCTCTTACCTTTCCTCCTAACACGACGGAGGGTCTCCTCATCTCAGCCTACCGTTTGGGAATCTCCGAGCACATTTGTTATCTCGAGCTAAAAAGAATAAAATGTTTATCCCTCGCTGCTGTTGAGGTTGTGGCAATTTGCAGTGTGTACAGACGAGCCGGAATCTCTCTGTGTATTGTTCTAGCCAACCGCTGTCCTGTGGTTCGGGGTATGCAGGCGTCCTAGTGAGGCCTGTTGCTTCATCTCACTCTGCAATTGTTAGTGGACAACTACTCCGCGTTCTTCTTCTGTTATATGTAGCAGTGACGACGGTGGCAAGAACAACAAGCATAGACGAAAAAGACACGGAACAACAAATAGACGCAAAGACACAGCAGAAGATGGTCCTGGGCTTCCGCGCTGCGGCCTTGGCGGCTTTCGTCAGTCTTATTGGGGATTCAACTGCAATCATATCGCGGCCATGGCCTCCCCAGAACAGCCCTCTCTGTCCTGGTTCCGCCTGCACTTCAGCAAGCAAAGACCACACGCCTGGGCGTACTAACGTAGGCCCCTTAGCCTTCGTTGGAGGCCTCAGGGTCTCTCCTAACCAGGCCCAACAGGTACGTCTAGTGCATGCAAGCCGCTTACTACCATAGGTCAACGTCGTCTTTTCTTTGAGCTCCTTGCTCGTCTTGAAGCTTAGATACAGGTGCATGAGCGCTGAGTCGCTGCAATGGTGCGCTACTGCGTGACAGGTGCAGGCTGTAGGAGTCGAAGGCAACGCCAGGTCAACATCTCCGGCCTCTTCACCTCGGCGACTTCGTGTCGCTTCATCAGGCGCCCAAGTAAGGAACTCCGCAGCGTCACGGGGGGGCGGGGGCCCTCAGAGACTGGACTCTGACTGCTACACTTGCACTTCATTATGTCTATCGTGTGCGCGTTGGTGCTTGTGGTGAGGGTCACATGAGCGTGCGTCGTTGTATTTTTACACTGCCTGCTTATCTGGGCTTCGGACGGGTGGCCCCGAAACTATACATATAGAGGAGGGCTGTAATTCTGAGGCAAGTAGCTGTTGGGCGAGACGCATGGAAGCGAAACAGCAGAAACAAGAGATGCAGCAGCTTTGTGGAATCCTTTCTGGGATGCATTTGTCTCCTCGCGTCGTCGTTGCTCCCGGGCCACTTGCACAGCGACGGGCGATCTGCATAAGGACGGCGTGCAAGCGGACCCATTAGGGATGGCCTGACAATGAAAGCCGCAGAGGTATGTCTGCCTCTGGCGCTGCGAGTCGAGGCTGTGCGTGCCTTGAGGTGCATATGCCGCTGCAGTTTACGAGAGTGGGAGGCTACAGATGGTGCCTTCATAGAAGCCTACTTCTGCCCGCTATGAAGGAGCAGTGCGCCTGCAGCGGCACCACAGAAACCTAAAGCACGGCATGTGGGACTTATGAGTCATTCCTTTCAGTTGCCAGCGCCGGTGTCAGGGGACAGGCCCGTGAAACCTCTGTTGGTTTCGTAGGTTGCAGAGGGAGCTGTGTACAGAAGCGAGTCGTGCGTTTAGGGAGAGAGCCGGCCGCCGCCTCGCTTCGCAGCACCAGCGCAAAGCAGCGCCACAGAGGATGGCTGAGACGAGCAACAGCAGCGCAGCTTGTTGCCTAAGGCTGCAAAGGCCTCAGCAACATCCCAATGGGCTGTGCTTTAGCTTGTCTCTGTTACGGCCGGAAGAAATGGGGGCTGCGTCTCTATCGCCTTTGCCGGGATTGCTCTCGCTGTGCTGCATGTGGCCGTTCAGCTTGTTCTTGCTTGGTCTCGCATATCGTCCTACATGCATGCATGCATGCATGCGTGCGCCATATAATTGTTGTTTTATTTCGGCGGCCCTGTGTTGCGAGGCGCAGCTGTGAGGTCTCTGCTGGTGTGCGCTGTTGCTCCGTTTTGCAGCAACCCATGCGGAGGGCACCAGCCGTTGCAGGCGGCGCGTCAGATCGCATAGGGCGGGCCCTGGCTTCCATGAGGAAGGCTTTCAACGACGGGGCAGCGCCCGCTGGCCCGCGAGCAGGCATGCGAGGTGGGCCAGCAGGTGACCACAGGGGTAAAGGACTCTCTGAGCGCAAGCAGCGGGCTTTGAGAGTTGGGAGCGATATGCTTGAGGGGCTAGATGGGGAGGAAGAGGATGAAGAAGATGATGATGATGAGGGAGATGAAGAGCTGGAGACAGACTTAGACGATGATGAGGATGAGGATGATACTGAAGATGATGCGGGATATGCAGATGAGGACTATGACCCCATTGCACCCAGGGGGCCTCTTGAAAACAACAACTATGGGGAAGTCTGGCTGCCCATTCAAGCACGCCCCCGCCGGAACCGCAAAGACCACGCCACGCGCCGTCTGGTGCAGGAGAGCCTCGTCAAGCCCTCAAGTCTGATCTATCCGCTGTTCGTGCATGACGAGGTGAGGATGTGTTTGCCACTATAGTTCCCGTATGAACGAAGTGAATTGGTCTTTGTAGGGACCTAGTGCTTTTGAAGACGAAGTGTCTGCCCTACGGGGTCTACCTGTTTACTGCAGGCATCCTATTACAGTATGTACGCATGCTGCATGTGGGCTTCCTGTGCCTCCTGCAGGAGCGCAGCGAGCCGATTGCTTCATTGCCTGGGCACCGCCGGCTGAGTCCAGCAGATGTGCTCAAGGAAGTGGAGGAGGCGCGCCGGTACGGTGTGAACGCCTTTTTGCTTTTCCCCAAGGTGGACGATGACCTGAAGAGCCCCCTAGGTAGGTGGAAGGTGAACGTGGAAGTGAGAGCCAGGGGCTGGGCTGGGGCGGGCTGTGGGGAAAGGC
>CAJFCZ010000306.1:0-16332 GCA_904066245.1 Eimeria sp. OTU-Y
ACACGATGCTAGTGCAAGACAGCATCTGCCATTACAAGCGATATTACTGCATGGGTGAGGCATATATCTGCGGCGCTGTTCGTGGTAGGGCTCAGCAGCGAGGGCTCGGCCAACACTGCCGGCCAGCGTTGTTAGAGATAATGGTACCTGCTGGGGAAAAACGACGGCCGGACAGCGGCAGAAGGTCCAGCGCTCGTTAAATATGTAATTCTTCACGGTACCTGCACGGAAGAGCGCGAATCCGCTAGTTCATTGTGCAATTATTGGGTAGCATAGGAGAAGGCAGAAGCAACAGTGCATGAGGATTCTTTTAGTGCGCGTAGACTAGCCAAGCTAGGCTGTTTTGTGCTCGAGGTAGATGCTGTACATGAATGCGCCACCCCTTTTCTTTCAACCATGTCATCTCATGGGAAAGTGCTTATTGCACATCAAGATGGGAGGCAGGAACGAATGAGTAGCAGGCGCTCGGAAAGAGCGCGTATGATGGTTCCTTTGTTTCCAGAATATTTTCGATTTTCGCAGGTCTTCCGGAAAGTTGCAATTTGGTCAGGTGGCCCCGTGCAACCAGCTGCATCACCTTGCAGTTGGTAGTGATGATATTGAGCTTGATTTTGTTTGCTTGCCCTGGTTAAAGCCAACTCCGTTGCCGAGGCACTAGAAAATCTGCATGCGTAAATATCGTGCGGTTGTGCAGTCTCTGCTTGCGTCGACGGTCGCGGTGTGACGGGGCCTTGTTTGTGTTGCGTGCTGTAGGGTATCTAGGGTGTATTCCATTCTCTCCTGGGGATTGTGGGTACTGTTACTTTTCAGTTTGTATGAGGGCAGGCATGGATACAGATACGTGTGCGTGCAGGTTCATGCAGATGGAATGCGAGAAGTATGAACTGGCTTTGATTTAAATTCGGTCATCTTCAGTATCTAGAGGGGAGAAATCTATGGGCACTGGGATATCTGTACTCGAGACTGTCTGATAGAAAAGTATTTCAGGGACACTATAATGGAGTATTTTTGCAGTGCAAGACGCAGGAGGCGTCAGCATGGTCTACACGGTGAGTTGCGCTAAACGCCCAGCGGTATTAACACCCATCTATGTGTGGCAGCAGTTGTTCTGGAGAGAACAATTGTGGAAGATGACAGAATGCAGCCCCTGGCGTAGCCAGCAGGAATTGCGTGAGTATGTGTGGCGCTTTCGCGAGCGAGCACGATACCCGGAACTAACTGTGTAGCTATTGGGCAATGGGAAAGAACGAGAAATCCTTAGTTACAGCGGATGCCACCCGGCGAAATTGCTTAGGCAGTTCTGTGTTCGGGCTAGATGCAGCTAAAATCCAGGAAACTCTTGGATGAACGTTCGTGGCATTCCAACGCAGCAGAGAGAGGCCTAGGGCCTTCAGTTTGCATGCACGTGATGCTTCCCGTAAGTCTTGAACACTTTCCATTCTCGTTGGTTTCTCTGCAAGAAGGGAGCAGACATTGCCGCCCCATCGAACCAGTTGCACCTTCTTGCAGTTTGTATTGAGTGGGGTTGGTTAGCCTGTCCTGACTGCAATTAGCCGCCTCTGCCAATTACTTATTTATTGGGTAACACAAGAGAAAACGGGATCTGCAGTGCAGTTTTATTCGGTTCGAAGGGATTAGCCTAGTTCTGTAGGCTTCTCTGCTTTCCGTTTAAGTACGCCATCTGACGGTAAAGTGTTTACTGCTTTCCAATAGGGGAGGCAGCAGCAGAATACGCGATATTTGGGGGAGAGCTGGAAAACCACCTTGCGCGAGTCTCACGGAGCTAAGCAGTTTGTTCGCTCATCTCTTTGGGAGTCATTCGTTGAATTATGGGCTCTACGATGGCGTGCCATTTGGCAAAGGACGTACGCAATCTGAAGCTCACTGGTACGGCGCGTATGGGCACTGTTCAATATTTTTTTAAGTGGTGGAAATTGCGGGTTTATGGGTGCATCCATGCAGAGGTTTGAAGTTGGGTGGGGAAAAGCGGAAGATCACTCGGCTTTCACTGTGCTGGACCTTGGCATCCACTGATGGGGTAGTTGTCGGTGCTGCGACATGCATGTGCGAGGTAGAGCCTGGCTTTTCAAAACCTCATCGAAGAAGTGCGGAGGGGCATGTGCAGCGCATGCTGTGGTTAGAATAAATTGCGTCTACAAGGTGGTATCTGCCAAGGGTCTAGCAGTTCTGATGACCTGACAAGCTGTGCATGATTGTAGGCGTTTCGCGAAGAAGAGAGAAAGCGAAGGGCTGGCAGCGTTGAGCGAATGCAGAGAATACGAACTGTCTTAATCCTTCGAGCACGTGCTCGAAAGAGCGCAGAATCACTAATCCGCTGTGTAGCAACTGAAGAACACAAAAGAAAGCGGAACCCGTCGTGAGGGCAGATCCTTCTGCTTTTAGTTATTCTTAATAATACCACTACTATGGCCAAGGTGTCCTGCTCTTGGACTATGTAATTGACAAATACCCCACTGATTTCTCCTGTTTGAGCTCGACCCTTGCGGCGAAACCGTTCACAGCACACCAATGAAGTGGGCAGGGCCAACGGGGAGTTGACCCTCGGGCTTCAAGCAAGCGATGTATTTTGTTTGTATCGAATATTCAAGGTCCCTCTTGACCTTCCAACAAGAATCGATTTGACAATCACTCCCTATCTGGTAGACTACATCGTCCTCGAGCTGGGTCTTTAGTTTGCGCTTGGTTCGCTCACCTATGTTTGTATAAGCGTCGTATGCCTATGGGCGTAGAGCCAGTAATTGGCTGAAGGCTAGGGGACTTGCATGTATGCGCACTGTGAGGTTATGCGATTTGTGTGAGCGTGCCTACACCTGCGCTATGTGGACGCCCTCTTCGACGTTACGACAGCAAACCGTTTTGCTTAGGAAGTACGCCTTCAAGACGCAAATTCATGTCCTTCAAGCTGGAAGGCATACAGTTTCGTGTCCGGTTGTCTGATGACATGCGCAGATGTGCCTGTGCATACACGCATATTCATGTTGGTGCTTTGCGCAAAGAAATGTGATTTCAGTTTGCTGTGGCCTATCCCTTCTCCTGCATATGCCGACCATCTACAATTATTTGATATACACTCTGTCGTGTGTTTTTTCGCGGCGACACGCATTTGGGAGAGAAAAGCTGGCATTTCGGAAGATTTTAAATAATGGGTGGGGCAGTGCATTTGCGTTGCAGTAAGTAAAAGGAAGCAGCAGCAGCTAGGCAGCGGCGTGTAACACGTGCTAAGTGGCATTGCCAATCAGCATTGCTGTGAACAATGGGCCCCATCCTGGGAATAGTGGAAATGATGAGGGGCAGGAACGTCCTGAGAGCTCAGGCTCGGCTAACACAAGTTGTGTGAATAACAATGGTGGTTGCACAGGAAAGGTTTACTACCCCAACTCAGCACCTGTATTTGGGGGTATTGGTTAAGATGCTTTGTGTTAGGAGTAGATGCAGCTCATCATTAGGCTACTCCTTGTTTACTGTCAGAGTTCAGCATCCCACGGCGGAGTTCCCATTGTTCTCCAACACGGTAGGCCGTTGAAAACGGGAGTCGTGCTCTCGATCTGCAGCACAATCTTCAAAGTAGCTTCCAAGGCTTTGAATCACCTTTGGTATTTTAGAGGAAATGGATTGAACAAAGATTCCTTAGTGAGCAAGCAGCGTCATCCTGGATTTTGTATTATGCTTGCGCTTGTTTCGCTTATATTGGTCCGAATGTGCTCCTTCGTCCTATAGCCGTATAGGCAATATTTGGCAGACAGTGAGGTGACTTGCATGTGTGAGCACCGTGCGGTTATGCGATTTGTGTGCGCGTATCTACGCCTGCGCTATGTGGATGCCCTCTTCGACGTTACGACAGCAAACTGTTTTGCTTAGGAAGTGCGCCTTCAAAACGCAAATTTATGTCCTTCAAGCTGGAAGATATACAGTTTCGTGTCAGGTTGTCTGATGACATGCGCAGATGTGCCTGTGCATACACGCATATTCATGTTGGTGCTTTGCGCAAAGAAATGTGATTTCAGTTTGCTGTGGCCTATCCCTTTTCCTGCATATGCCGACCATCTGCACATATTTGATATACACTCTGTCGTGTGTTTTTTCGCGGCGACACGCATTTGGGAGAGAAAATCTGGCATTTCGGAAGATTTTAGATAATGGGTGGGGCAGTGCATTTGCGTTGTAGTAAGTAAAAGGAAGCAGCAGCGGCTAGGCAGCGGCTTGTAACACGTGTTAAGTGGCATTGCCAATCAGCATTGCTGTGAACAATGGGCCCCATCCTGGGAATAGTGGAAATGATGAGGGGCAGGAATGTCCTGAACTCAGCACCTGTATTTGGGAGTATTGGTTAAGATGCTTTGTGTTAGGAGTAGATGCAGCTCATGATTAGGCCACTCCTTGTTTACTGTCAGAGTTCAGCATCTCACGGCGGAGTGCCCATTGTTCTCCAACACGGTAGGCCGTTGAAAACGGGAGTCGTGCTCTCGATCTGCAGCACGCAATCTTCAAAGTAGCTTCCAAGGCTTTGAATCACCTTTGGTATTTTAGAGGAAATGGATTGAACAAGGACTCCGTAGTGAGCAAGCAGCGTCATCGTGGATTTTGTATTATGCTTGTGCTTGTTTCGCTTATATTGGTCCGAATATGCTCCTTCGTCCTATAGCCGTATAGGCAATATTTGGTAGACAGCGAGGTGACTTGCATGTGGGAGCACCGTGCGGTTATGCGATTTGTGTGCGCATATCTACGCATGCACTATGGGGAAGCCTCCTTTGGCGTTTAACTGTCGCGCGTTTTTGCCCAGCGCGTATGAATATAGTACACGCCACGATTTACTTAGGTTCTAAGCATTTAGCAAGCAGAGCAGTTGGTAGCAGCTCAGGAACAAATCAAACAAGGGTGATACGCGGGCTCCACTATTTCTTCCGTGGCTTTCCAGGCGGTGCGCAGGCAGGGATGCATCTCCATATGCATGCCTGCCGAGCTTTGGGAGTTGCAGTGTGAGAAAGAGTGAGAGCAAGCTGTTCATGCCGTTTTTTAATCCTTCCTTGCCTCTATAGGGTGCTTTGGCGCTAGTGTGCGGGCGTAAGAGACATTCCCTGACGGGGCAAACGATTGCAGTGCTTTGGTAAGTGAATATTTGAACAATGCAACGAGTGGAAAGGGACGGCATCGACTACACCATGCGTTCTGTCGAATGCTTAGTAAAATTTGCCTTTTGCCGAGTTATGTATGATTGAAATTGCCCTGCGGGGAGCGAAAAACAGCGTATAGGAGGTCGCGACCGACGGATACGGCAAGCATGAATTGTATCAACCTGGGCAAAGCTTGCCCACGGGAAGCCGTTGACTGCAGAGGATTGAACGCATGCAGGTTGCCGAAATTAATTGTTTGGTATGACATAAACACTGTAGCACATGAAAAACAGTGGGACATTCAGAAACTGCACAATTTGGACTAGTTCTCAAGTAGCCTGACAAATCTTGCCAAACCAGAAACATCAGGTCACACGTGTGATTCCGCTGTCGCTTGTGCTACCCAACAACTAAACAATGGCCAAAAGACTCTACAGTCTTTGGTACACCCGACAT
Source organism: Eimeria sp. OTU-Y (assembly GCA_904066245.1). Taxonomy (NCBI): domain Eukaryota; phylum Apicomplexa; class Conoidasida; order Eucoccidiorida; family Eimeriidae; genus Eimeria; species Eimeria sp. OTU-Y. The sequence goes on from CAJFCZ010000306.1 coordinate 5,592, forward strand.
TAGTATATTTCCTGTATTATTCGAGCTTTTTTCACTGGGGGTTTGGCATCTCTACATCATCGTTGCAGGCGGGCGTGATACAGGGCACTTTGGTTCAAGTTAGCTAAATTACCTTTATGCCTTGAAAGCGCTGTAGTATCGTTGGGCTTTCAGCGATAAAGGATTCAGGATTGAAGCTCCATGCAAACATCCAATACCGACCCACAGTTGCTACTTAGGGTGCTCGTATTTCGCTCTCCGTGGTTGAAATAAAATCTGTCTTCCAAAATGACATTACGCAATATTTGTGGGCAGTTAGGGGACCTGCTTCTGCGAGCATCGCTGAGCCGGGCAGTTTGTTTGCGCACGTCTACTGCATTCCCATAATGGAGCTCACTCTATGCTCTGCCGATCGCACGCTGTTCGTGTTAGAAAGTATGCACGGAATGGAATGCTAGAACTGGGTAGATGTAACACGAGCAGCAACTAAAACAGGTCACCACACATCTGTATCACGTGGTTCCCATTCAGCTTGTTGGCAGCATTACGCTTGCTGATGCCTTTGTAGATCGTATGAGAACCGTCCGATGGGTTTGGGTTCATCTCTGCATGTTTATGGACTCACAGTGTGAGAGGAAGCGGTAGTTGGACGCGCGTTGTCAGCGCTCTTGTTAGGAGTATAATGCGGCGGCCTGTTTTGGCGCTGATAGGTTCGTTTGTGAGACGAAGTCTGGAAATACAAACGGTATCGCTGCATGGGTGAGGTAGGCTGGTCATATTGTATATGCCGGTTTTTTACTGGAACATTCCTCGCTGAATGCTATTCGAACGTGGTGCCTTACGCCTTTGTGTTGCTAACATTCCAGCATAGTGGGCTGAGGCCAACAGGAAGTAGACCGTCGGCCTGCAAGCACGTGAGGCTCCCCGTATATCTTGGATACTTCCTATCTTCGTTGGCGCTTGAACAAGAACAGTTTCGACAAGGAGGCCGTGTGCAGCCAGCTGCACCGTTCTTGAGTTGGTTATGAGCTCGGGCTTTGTTGGCTTGCTCTGCTTAGCATCAGTTCTTTCAGTTCTTAGATGCATGTACAGTGTTTGACGGAAAACTAAGGAACCTGCATCTTGAAGCATCGTGGGTTTGTACAATGTGTATGAGCTGGTCTATCACGGCGTGCTCATTTATGCAGAGCGTACGCCCCCAGAAAGGGACGAGTATGTTCAGCCCGCTATGGCTGAAAGTACGTTCCACCTATCAGAGAAGGTGCATATGTATGCGTGGATGCGTTTAGATGCGTTTACTATCATTGAGCTGCTGCGAAGAAAGAAGTTTGAGTTGGCCTTCCTTCAAGCTCCTTTCAGGCATATAATGGGAAGGGGCGATTCCGCCTGCTATATGCGTTTGCGAGACAGCCTCACACACTCCTAACGATTTCGGCGAATGGATGAGGCAGCATATGCGAAGCGCATTGTTTGTTTAAATGAAGGCCGAACAATGTGGTTATTTGTGTCAAACACTCAACAGTATTAATGGCCACCTAGGTTGTGTACGATACGGAGGTCTGTAGAGGCGCCATGATTTGGAAGACGCGGAACTGGCGGTGCAGGCGGATGTTTCTGGTTGTGAGGAAAGGAGAGCTTAGCTCCTTCGCTTTTGGAGTGGGATAGCGAGACGTCTGTAAAGCAGTCCAGATTACTAGTCAGATTTCAACGGGAAGCAATAACGCGACCTTACAAACACCGGTGGGACATTTTAGGCTACCGTCGATCTCTCAAAACAGGTGGCTCGATGAGCACAGCCCCGGTAACCAACTATATCGTCCTGCAATTTTAATTAGCCTTTCACTCGATTAATATGATGACGTCGGAATAATCTTTGTCTGCCAAAAGGATTAGGCGCAGTGTTTGGCGGGACGCCAGCAGGCCCCCGCATGTGAGGGTCGAGATACTATGCATTTGGGTATGGACATATTCAGCCTCGGCTTGCCGACCAATTATCTGCCGATAGGATTGGATGCGGGTTTCCCTAGGAAGTATGTTTTGACAAGCATGGACCCCAACTCACTATCGTGGGAACTGCTGCGTGTCAGGCTGTCCGACATCAGGCATGCAAGTGCGTGCGCATGCATGTAGATTTATGTAGTTGCCATGTGAGGAGGAGTGCTGAGTTCGTCTTGGTTTGACGCTGCTCCCGTTTGGGATGCATCCGCTGGGATAGAGTGCCTCAGCGGTGCAATACACGTGGGAAAAAGATAATGGTATACCGAGTATTTTCAGTGAATACACCGGGTGGCATATTTGCGGCACAAAACATAGTTGGGGGCGGTAGCGCCTGCGTGGTGATTAGGGGGGAAAACGCGTTTTGGCATTAGATGCCACCTCGGCTGTGCACAGTTGTTGTTATTCTACTGACCCCTGCAATGTCAGGGGCCAAAGGGCTTCCGATGTCGCGGCCAGTACGGGTTTCTTTTCGAGTACCCATGTTAGTTGCACGGAAGGGCGTGGAGTTGTTAAGTCACTGCGTAGGCATTGGGTAGCGCAGACAACAGCAGAATCTAACGTGCAGGCTGGCGTTTCTGGCTGGGCAAGGTTCCCTAGATTTTTGGGGAATCGGGGTGGGTTCAACGTCGGCACTTTTTGAATATCTTTGTGCTTCTCGTTTGAAATTGGCTTATTGTCGCAGAGTGTTTGTAGCATTCCAACATACTGTACAGGGGCCAATAGTGACGAGGCCCTCGACGTGCGCGCATGTGATGCTTCCCGTACATCACGAAAAGTTTCAGTTTTCGGTGTTGTTCCAGCAAAATAAGGGAACTGTCTGCTACGCGGGTTACATCTTTTTCTAGTTGGTATTGAGCTCGCGCATTGCCGACGTACCCTGGTCAAACTTTGTCCTTTCTCACAAAATCAACACACGAAGCATTTGGGGGGATTGGAGAGCCTACATGCATGAAGAACAGAAGGCGATGCAGTTTACCTGCCAGCGTTGACAGCGTCGGTGGGGCGATCCATTCCATGGCTCTGCGGGTGCACGGTGTTCTGCCCAGGAGGTGCGCATATGACAAGAACAGAGAGTTGAGTAGAAAGGCTCAGCAACTAGAATCGTTTGTAGCACTTGTGTAGTACGGGAAGAAAAAGCATCTTGCCGCTGCGCTTATGGGTGCTGGAACATTTCAGCTTGTATGAAGGCAGTGACAGATGCATGCACGACCGCTTGCAACTTAATGGAGTCGCTGATTTTGCCTCAGTTGCACTTGGTTTTTGGCATTTAGTGGAGATTAAAGCTTCGGATCGGCGAAAAGCGTTTGTTTGCGATAGGGAGTCACACATTCTAATCGACTTCAGGGAATGGGTGAGGCAGCGTATATGATGCGCAGTGTGTGTTTAAATGAAGGTGGGGCAACGCAGTGATTTGTGTCAACGACTTAATAGAATTGATGGCCACCCAGGTTGTGTACGATACTTCGTTCTGTGGAAGCGCCGCGACTGGTAGGACGCGGAACTGGTGGTGCAAGCGGAGGTTTCTGGTTGTGAGGAAAGGAGGGTTTAGCTTCTTCGTTTTTGGAATAGGATACCAAAACCTTTCGAAAACGCGTTTACAGCACTCCAGATTAGTAGGGGGAGTTAAACGGGAAGCACGGGGAGGGACCACATTCTGCAACAGCGTCGTTCTTCAGAGCACATCTGGAACATTTTTGTCAATCATCGGTCTCTCAACGAGTAGTGGCTCTATAGGCACAGCCCAGACAAACAGTTACATCGTCTTGTAAATTGAATTAGTCCTTCACTCAGTTAATGTGCTCCGGTCGGAATAATCTCTGTCTGCCGACATGATTATACGCAGTATCTGGCGGGAAGCTAGGAGGCACTCGCATGTGAGGGCCGTGATACTATGCATTTGGGTATGGACATATTCAGCCTCGGCTTGCCGACCAATTATCCGCCGATAGGATTGGATGCGGTTTTCCCTAGGAAGTATGTTTTGACAAGCATGGACCCCAACTCACTATCGTGGGAACTGCTGCGTGTCAGGCTGTCCGACATCAGGCATGCAAGTGCGTGCGCATGCATGTAGATTTATGTATTTGCCAAGTGCTGAGTTCGTCTTGGTTTGACGCTGCTCCCTTTTGGGATGCATCCGCTGGGGTAGAGTGCCTCAGCGGTGCAATACACGTGGGCGAAACGGATAGTGGTATACCAAGTATTTTCAGTGAATACACCGGGTGGTATATTTGGGGCGCAAAACGTAGTGGGAGGCGGTAGCGCCTGCGTGGTGATTAGGGGGGAAAACGCGTTTTGGCATTAGATGCCACCTCGGCTATGCACAGTTGTTGTTATTCTACTGACCCCTACAGTGTCGGGGGCCAAAGGGATTCCGATGTCGCGGCCAGTACGGGTTTCTTTTCGAGTACCCATGTTGGTTGCACGGAAGGGCGTTGAGTTGTTAGGTCACTGCGTAGGCATTGGGTAGCGCAGACAACAGCAGAATCTAACGTGCAGGCTGGCGTTTCTGGCTGGGCAAGGTTCCCTAGATTTTTGGGGAATCGGGGTGGGTTCAACGTCGGCACTTTTTGAATATCTTTGTGCTTCTCGTTTGAAATTGGCTTATTGTCGCAGAGTGTTTGTAGCATTCCAACATACTGTACAGGGGCCAATAGTGACGAGGCCCTCGACGTGCGCGCATGTGATGCTTCCCGTACATCACGAAAAGTTTCAGTTTTCGGTGTTGTTCCAGCAAAATAAGGGAACTGTCTGCTACGCGGGTTACATCTTTTTCTAGTTGGTATTGAGCTCGCGCATTGCCGACGTACCCTGGTCAAACTTTGTCCTTTCTCACAAAATCAACACACGAAGCATTTGGGGGGATTGGAGAGCCTACATGCATGAAGAACAGAAGGCGATGCAGTTTACCTGCCAGCGTTGACAGCGTCGGTGGGGCGATCCATTCCATGGCTCTGCGGGTGCACGGTGTTCTGCCCAGGAGGTGCGCATATGACAAGAACAGAGAGTTGAGTAGAAAGGCTCAGCAACTAGAATCGTTTGTAGCACTTGTGTAGTACGGGAAGAAAAAGCATCTTGCCGCTGCGCTTATGGGTGCTGGAACATTTCAGCTTGTATGAAGGCAGTGACAGATGCATGCACGACCGCTTGCAACTTAATGGAGTCGCTGATTTTGCCTCAGTTGCACTTGGTTTTTGGCATTTAGTGGAGATTAAAGCTTCGGATCGGCGAAAAGCGTTTGTTTGCGATAGGGAGTCACACATTCTAATCGACTTCAGGGAATGGGTGAGGCAGCGTATATGATGCGCAGTGTGTGTTTAAATGAAGGTGGGGCAACGCAGTGATTTGTGTCAACGACTTAATAGAATTGATGGCCACCCAGGTTGTGTACGATACTTCGTTCTGTGGAAGCGCCGCGACTGGTAGGACGCGGAACTGGTGGTGCAAGCGGAGGTTTCTGGTTGTGAGGAAAGGAGGGTTTAGCTTCTTCGTTTTTGGAATAGGATACCAAAACCTTTCGAAAACGCGTTTACAGCACTCCAGATTAGTAGGGGGAGTTAAACGGGAAGCACGGGGAGGGACCACATTCTGCAACAGCGTCGTTCTTCAGAGCACATCTGGAACATTTTTGTCAATCATCGGTCTCTCAACGAGTAGTGGCTCTATAGGCACAGCCCAGACAAACAGTTACATCGTCTTGTAAATTGAATTAGTCCTTCACTCAGTTAATATGCTCCGGTCGGAATAATCTCTGTCTGCCGACATGATTATACGCAGTATCTGGCGGGAAGCTAGGAGACACTCGCATGTGAGGGTTGTGATACTATGCATTTGTGTACGGACATATACAGCCTCGGCGTGCCGAAACGTTGGTTGCTGAGCTCATACAATTTTTCCAGGAAGTATGTTCTGACAAGCATGGACTCCAACTCGTTGCCATCATAGGCATTGCTGCACTTTGTGTGCGCTTGTTCACCGCCGCCATGCAATGGGTTTCCTGTAGTTGCGATCGCTTATGCGTTTAGATGGGAAAGCATTTGGCACCAGCTGTGGTGAGTACTGTTATACTTGATGCTGTCTGATAACATGCATTAGTGCATATGACAATTTGAGTGGATGTTAGGAGTTACGGTGGGAGAAGGAAAGTTGGGGAATTCGTCATGCTTTGAGCTCGGTCTTCTTTATATAGTGAAGCGGGTTGTTTCGGTTCTGCAGCAAAGCCTGGCATCACACGCAGTTCACATTAGTTGGTTGATCGTGTTCCTCGGTGATTGTCTCTGTACCCAGTAGGCCAATGTGGCACTGATTTCGACTTATCTACCTCGCGACAAAGTCTTTTTAAAAAGCCTGCTTAGCTAGCTGGAGCTGAGATTTATGCATGACAGTCTTGGCTAATACGCATCATATATATAAAATCGTCCTTTTTAATTTCAGATTTGCGTTGCCCCTACAGCTAATTAAGCACAACCAGTGCGCTAGATGCGGCCAGTGGTACCATCCGGCAGTTGGTATTGTGCTTGTGCTGGGTTCCCGTCCGCCCGTTGCAGCCAGCTCCCCATATTTCTATGGTCTCAATATTCGGCGAAAAGACAACAGTTATGCATGTATGAGCGTCGGGGGAGCTTCAGTTTGTGTGCCCACGGCTATGGCCTCGTGGACAAGCCTTGTTTGCCTCTGAGGCCGCTTGCTGGTTCACCAAGAAAGTGTGTACATAATAAGCAGTTACAGTGAGAGAGTTACGTAGCCTCCACCAACTGGAGGGGTGCGTTGCAAATTTGCAATGTGAGTAACACAGTCATGCTTTGTGCTTGAGTGTGGGCACTGCTAATGTCCAGGCTGTATGAGACTAAACAGCGGTGCAGAGTTGTACTTGCAATACTGCAGATGTATGTTATAGCAGTAAGCGCAGGAGGAGAGATTCGTTTTTGTTCAGCTGGGCTTTTACAAGCGAGCTGGGGGAACTGGTGGTGCGGAATAATGTGCAATACGTGATAGGAGACCCCAACAAGTAACGGGTGGTTTGTTTCCGACATTTAGTTTCGCTTGCGATCCACCATGTTGTGCATGGTGGTAGTTGGCCTGCAGGGAGAGGCAATATTGAAGGGCGGGACTCTGCAGACGACCGGGCTTACTCAACTTGTTCAGTAAACTCACTGGTGCTTCACAAGAAATTCCCGAGACTGTGGCTTAGCGGTCGTTTGCTTTGCCGGTTCTGGTGAATGTGTTTCGCTACCCGAGTATATTCGACTTACGGGTGTATACATGATATTCGTTCAAGCTAGTTTTTCCGCGCCGGGTTGTTAGCACCGCCATGATATATTTACCAGAGGCGAGCTCGGTGCAGGTTCCGTTAGTTCAGGCGGGTGGCGTATCTTGTTCGTCGGTCTTTGGTCATTCGACGAATATAAATTTGACATCGACTCCCCATTCAGGCAGCTGCATCGTCCTACAGTTTGCATTGAGCGTGGACTTGGCTTGCTCGTTATACGTAATCTCAGTGTGCGGACAGGAGAACACCCAGTATTTGGCGGACAACTGTCTGACCTGCATATGTGAGGTGGGGGTGATGCCGAAGTTTGGGTGGGCGTATCCATGGAGTCGGTCTAGCAGAGCTTGCTTTGGCTTTGATACCGCTCACCTCTATGTCCAGAAAGTAAGCACATAGTTAGCAGCCACAGTGTGGGGGAGAAACCTTCAAAAACGTGAGCAGTGCATTGCAAATGAGAGCAGGGCGTTGCAGCAGTAAAGAAGGAGTGTCGCATTTAGATTCTCGGCACGCTTACGGATACTGGTACGTTTCAGGCTGTACGGGATCAGGCGGGGATGTACATGCGCAAGAGTTCAGATCAATACAATTGCACTGTGCGACGCAGGAGGAATTCGTGTTTTGCAACTCTGCAAATACGAGCCATCTTAGTGATCTAGTGGCGCAGAGTATCTGTAGTGCAATACGTAGTAAAAGGTAGCAGCAGCTCTGCAGCTGTTCGTGCTACACATTTGGTAGTATTGATCGTATTTTGTCGTGTAGAACGGTATTGACTCGGCGGAGAAATGGAGAATGACAGGCGGACACCGACCAAGGGTGCGTCCGAACGCAAGTCGCGTGAATCCACGTGGCTTGTCTGCAATAGAAGACTGCGTCTGTGCTGCGGCGTGTATTTGATTCGCCGGTATTGACGAATCCTCCGTGCGTTCTGGTTTTGTGTAGAGTATGAATGTGCCACAGGCATTTGCCGAAGGTAACCTTAACGCTGGAGAATATTCGTCGACCCTCACCGCAATAATGAAAGGCGAGTTTTGTATGGAGCGCATCATTGCATGCTCCTGATATGCCGCGCCTAGAAAGTATACCAGTATCGTTGACCTTCAAACAAGCACCAGTTCGACGAGGGGGTTTCGTGCAGCCACTTGCATTGTTTTGCGGTTGGTATTGAGCTTGGCCTTGGTTTACTTTGCCCTGGTCAAAACCCCTTTAAACCACTTCCGTTTGTCAACATGAGTCTACGCATTTTTTCCCGGTGCGATAGGGGAGGTGCGTCCACCAGCACCGTATTGTTGTGTGATTCATTTCCGAGGGTGTATGGCTCTGGCGCAGCTGAGCCTCTTCTGACACTGTGATGTTGCACTGTTTCCGCCAGAGCGTACGTACTACCTGTAAAACATAAAAGACTTCCAGTTTTACCTGGAATAGCTTTCAAGGAAGTGTAGGACATTCTACAAAATCTGAAGCACTAACTATCACTTAATCAACTATATCTGTTTGTTTCTATTTGTCTGTTTTTAGGATCAGGGTCGCCTTCTCGGGGCTGTTGTGGGTACTCTCACATGGCAGACTATCTGATGAAAGGCATGGATGAGTTTGTTCCAGCTCAAAGATATATTAAATTGTAGTGTGCAAGGAAGATGGTAGCGCATTTTACGTTTTGCCGTACTCTTCTTTAATGTGTAGCTTAGCGAGGTGTTTCGGTGTGCTTGGCGGAGACGGTGTCTTACATCCACGTAATGAGCTGCAGATATGCATGGCAGTATATCTGCAGCTCATTACGCGGTAAGGGGCACTGGCAATTTCGCGGCAAGACATGTCGAATATTCAGGAGAACGGGAGAAAATCCTGCCTTCGTTCGTCCCGTGCTCTGCGAAGAATGAGGATAGCGAAAGCCAGCCTGCGGCCCAAGGTGCCGCCAACACAAATACGGTAAATCCGCATAGGTCTTGCACAAAAGGAAACTGGGCCTGTAGCTAGGCAACTGCCTGATTTTGCGGTGTTGATACAGCTATTCTATGGGTGGAGAAGGGTACATTGTCACTGATATTATTTCATGTTATGCTTCTCGCGGTGGTGTATTCTTAGTACCTTTCCAGACACATCGAAGACAAGCATTGCACGCTTGTGGAATGGTTTCGGCGTCTTGGAAATTCCCAGCTCTCGTCGGCCCACCAACAAAACGCAATTCGACGAAGACGTCGCATGCAGCTAACTGTATTGTCCGGCAGTTGTTTTTAAGCTTGTGCGTGACTCGCGTGCCCTAATCGAAATCAAATGCGCTTGTCGGTATGGCCGCAGAACTGGGATATAGGGACTCTTGATGTTTAACCATCTGTTCGTCGTGCTTCTTTTCCGCGCAGGCCTATGGCCCCTTTGTGTCAATGCCCTTCTGGCGTTGAGATCTCTCGCCTTTTTGCCCAGGAAGTGTGCACATAGGAAGCAGCTGGAGTAGGGAAGGTCTCGGGCGTCCAGTAGCTAGAGACGTATGCTGCAAAAATGTGGAACGAGCAGAAAATGCAACTTTTGCGCGTCGCCATGAGCATTCCAATGCTCCAGGCTGTATGGTATTACCCCGGAAAACAGGGGTGCGTATGTGCACGAGTGCAGATGTGCGGAATAGCAGCGTGGAGGGAAATGGAGGTTTGTATTCCCTTAACTGCGCTCTTACACACGATCTGAGTGAACTGATGGCATAGTATATGTGCACTGCAATACTTGATAAGAGGCAGCAGCGGTTTTTCAATGAATTGCATCCATATCATTGTAGCACCTGGCGATACGTGTCGAGCGTTTAAAGGCACGAGCAATAAGCTGTATACAGTGGTAGTTGGTCTGCTGCAAACGGCAATGGCGAAAAGCGAGAGGCACGCGACAACGTGGCCGACAAAACAGACGTGCTTTTGAGTGCCTGCTGCACAAGAGAATACAGGGGCTGTGGATTTGCGGGTGCTTGATTCGCTCTTATAGGTGAAATCGTGTCCCCTCTTGGGGGATGGTGCTCGTAGCAGCTGTCCGAGGCGAGCGTTGTGAAGAGAACGCTGGGTTGCGTTCGTGAAGCACCTTCTGCGTCATAACCTTTCCCGCCTCTCGTTGATCCACGAACAAAAGACGAGTTGGAAACGAACCCCGACGTAGGAAGATGCATTGTTTTGCAGTTGGTATTAAGCTTGGCTTTGATTCGCCAAGCATGGTAAAAGTCAATTCCGTTTTGCTGCATGAGTCTATGCAGTATTCAGGGGCGAGGTATTGAGGGTACGTATGCAGGCACCTTGGGGTTATGTTGTTTGTGCTCACGAGCATATGGTTGGAATGCGGCATACCTTAATCTGGAGTTGTAATCGTTACCTGGTTTTCCCAAGAAGTAAGCCGTTGAAAACCAGCTCCTTCGGCAGACGCCATTATGGATATTGGCACGCTTCACGGTGTCCAATACCAGGCATGTGTTTTCAGGTACCTGCTAGCGCATACGTAAAATATCAGTGTGAGAGGAAGCAGGAT
>CAJFCZ010000307.1:0-16246 GCA_904066245.1 Eimeria sp. OTU-Y
CCCCCCTCCCCCTCCCCCCCCTCCCCCCAAATTATAGCCTTTTATGAGCTTGTATTATTTGCAGAGGCTGTAAAAATGTGCTTAATGCTGCATTTTGTTCCCCGCACACTTATTTTGAATGCAGGCGCCACAGCGGCTCGAGTGGAGGATATCGTCACCTCGGCGACAGGCATAGCACCAGCACACACAAAGGTATATCTATGCAGTTTGCGCCGCCAGCCCTTACGTGGTGCACTTTTCCAAAAGTAGTGAAAAACGTGGTGAGGCGCGGAAGGCAACTGGGATGCTGTCGCAGGTGGCGTCTGTCGCCGGGTTGCCATCTAGAAGGGGTGTGCAGGAGTACGCGTTTCTCCATTATGCGGACGAGCAAACAGCAGAAGAAGCTCTAAAAAAGCTAACGGTGATGCCTTCCTATTTATCATGCTTCCTAAAATGCACCTTTCCGGACTAAAATCTTGCATCTATGAGCTGTTGTCTTTGCTGATCGATGGGGGAATCCTTGCACGCTGATATTAAGCCAGGTATTTTGCGTTTCTTGAATCTAGGAAGCATCCGCCTCGCTCAATCTGATCGTCCGAATGGTTCACAGGCACAGAAGCCGAGGGAAGTACGCAATATGACGTCCCCTCTGCCTTTTTAGGGAAAAACTTGACAAGGTATTCGTTGGACCAGCTTGTGAGGATCCTACTGGCATGCGTGGGCTGGTTTTGTGTGAACGCAGCAGCCGCATTGAACCATTGACACATTCTGCTAACTGCAGCATCTTCATTGCAAACCTCCCTCCCCTAACGAACAGCGTGAGTGAAGGAGTGCCCTCCCCCACCCAAGTGTTCAAGCTAACACTTGAAGCTTCTTTAAACACCATCCCTGGAAGATATGTCGATATATTTCTGTTCTCTTCCTACGCCGCTGCGCGTATTGAGGGCTATTATTCACATAGATGAGATGCGCTCGACAGCAAAGCCGCATAATACAACTGTAAATGTCTTGCTTTTGCTGCCTTTGTTTGGCGAGTTGTACGGGTAGGAAGAACTGCGGGAAGTTTGTTCCTACTTCCACGTCGTCCGATCCGCTGAAGTCCACCCAACAAAGGTAACAAATTCATTTGCTCTCCCAAGCTGCTCCTCAACTGCCACTTTGTGATAGATAAGCAATGCGCATTGTTCGCCTTCGTTCCTCTACCAAGCAACCGGTTTAGCCGCGTTCCAAATGGTATACGTCTGACCCAAGAAGTGAAACGCTGGCTGGTTCGGATGCTGGCGATGTGTGTTGTCAACAATGTCGTTGAACTTTGCGTGTAAGCTCTTTAAGAAGTCAGAAAAGGCTTATACAGCCATCGTATGTTCCGCCCTTCCGTTGCAGAATTTCGGTTTCGTTCGCCTGGCGTCGCACGAAGCAGCACTGGCAGCCATCAGTCACCTTCATGGCATGCAGCTTCGCCGGAGTGTAAGCACCCTGCCAAACAAATACCCGCAGCCTAATACTACCAGCGGCCTTAAAGGCTAACGTAAAGTCCCCGGGGCACAACACGCTGCCGCTTGGCTATCATCCCACGCGTTGCTCAGGGAAGTGGCAGACAGAGCGAACTGGAATGTGTAAGTGGGGACGAGGTAGGCAGCCAAACGACAATAGACGCTTGTGCTTGCACAGACCCTCGCTTGCGCATGGAGTAATAGGACACTGTCTTTCAATGAGGAAGAGCAGCCTGACGACGCATGGGAGCGAGAGGAGGAGGTAAGGAACGGTAGGTGTATTGCATCGGCAAATTCGGCAGATCAACCAGAGGTTTGCCGTTGTGAAACAACGCCTGTGCAGCTCCCTTTTATGCGCTCCCGAAACTCAGGCCTACGCGGTAATGTCTGCACAGTGCATGGACTACGAAGCCGAACCAGTGCAACCTTCGTCAGCTCTGAGTACGGGGCTTGGCACCCCTGCTATGAGCCCGAGGGCATCTGCGAAAAGATCCGCTACTGAGGCAGCTGGTGATGTCTTCTGGCTCTCTATTTTGGCTGAAAACGGGTCTGTTAGCATAGGCGAACTCTGTAGTAGGATGAAACGTCGCCAACGACAGCTGCAACACTGGCTCGAGCAGGAATGGGAAGAAGATACTTCACCTTCAAAGTCGTCGCCTGTTCAGGTCTCCGAGTCGGTGGAACCATAACAACCCGCGTATTTCTACATTTTTGTACTATTTTCATCTGGTTCGTAGGGAACGCCAAGTTCGTCCTCATCCGATGCCTCCGCGTGTTGCGCACGCCGAGGCAACTCGGCAACTCAGCCAGAAGCTACTGGACGTGAACTCGGGTGCCTGTAGCCTAAAATATAGAAGCAAAGGGGCAATGGCTACGAGCGCGACTTCCTTCCACCAAGTCGTCGTAATTTACGCCACGCTTCCCTAGGGGCGATACGTGGAGTACAATTTTGGACTCTGGCGGCCGCTGCTGTATGCTGGATCTGCACGTTTCTTCTCCATTAGTTTTTATTCTCGTTAGAAGTTCCTAGCTCGAAGTGCCGTTTCACTGAAGCGGAGTAACTGTCAGCGGCCACATTGTCGTGCGGAGTAAGGAGGAGACAAGTATCAGAGAAACTGAAGTTTTTACTGACTGCGTGAAAACTCCTTTGAGCCGCGAGTGCTCAGGCTGTCTGCATTCATCTTGAAATGCAGGCCTCTACAGTGTCTCCCAGTGCCGCCTATTGCATTGGTCCTCTGCGGACAGAGCAGGCGCAATCAGCACAATCGGTCTATGTGGGGTCGTTCAGCTTCATGCTGTGGTTTATTGTTCTGGCTTGACTTTCCCATGCAAGGGGTTCCTACTGAAGGCTATGAGCGGATTAGTTATTTCCTAATCTCGAAGACGATGAAGAAATGAAAGCCGCTGTAACTAGGGCTGCAGATGCTGCCATTAGCTCAAGGGCAGTGAATGCACCGCCATTGATTAAAGATATGTTATGAGTGACCCAGCTCCAATATGTCTACTGTGGCATAATACTTCCTTCTCGGCGGCAGCTTACTACGTCTGCCTGCGTGTGAAAAGTTTGATGTAGTGCCCAGCATTAGAATATGGCGCAGAAGCAGCCTCTCGACGCTAAACAAACCGCAATAAATGCAATTAATGTGAAATTAGAGAGGAGGCAAAGTAGGAAACTTACATATGGAGCAAATCTGATGTAGGGCGCATTACCTTTAGGCCCAGAGCATGGGGCTGGTAGTGCCAACACTGGCAGCGGCCCCTAGCACACAGAGGGGTATGAACGTCTGCGTACCCAGAGGGAGAGTTCCTACCTTTCAGAGGAGACTAACAACGAGGATGTCTTAAGCGTTTTTATGTATGTTTTGGTAACTTTAGTGATTAGAGAATGGAATGTGCCTAGGGAATCAATATGGGAATAAGCGCACGAGCAGGGCCGGTCCCAGCTACTGCAAATGGAGTATACGCTAAACTGAAGGGCCTCGTGTCAACAGCCGCCGCAACACTTTTACTTCAACTCGCGTTTGGAAGGGGATGCTTCTTTCATCATTTTGAATTTTTAGCAGTTCCCAGCTTGATGTGTTCTCTAGCTCTGCGTCGCTGCTCAGCGGTTTAACAGCGGTGGTCTGGTCCCCGGCTGGTTGCCGACTTATGTAATCTACGCAGCAACTGTTTCTGCGTAGCAATGTTCAAAGTGACGATAGAACAACGCAATCTACATGTATGACTCATTTTGAATAGAGAAACCGGGTTCTAGTTTAGGAAAAGTTATTCGTTGCTTGGCTTCTGTTTTCGAGAAGGGGGGCCTGCTCCGCAGAGCGTTCCACTGTGCTGGGCGCGGCCCGGTTCTGCAGTGGTTGCTTCTCACAATTAGCAGATAACAACTCGCTTTCCATCTCGTCTGTATTTCCAACTATCGCAAAGTGTACTTAGGCGTAATTTTGAAGCTTACCTACTCTTGAATTCACCGAAATGCTACCCATCTTCAACAACGTTTGATGGGCTCTTGTTGACTCAGTTCTTATGTTTCTCCTTCAATGCCTCCCTTCTTCCACCTAATGTGAAACGTTTTAGGTGGAAATTTGCATCGTAAGTGGATGATTGCGCCCTGCCAACCAGAAGGCGTCCGAGCATCTGCGTTGTCCTCCCGCCTCACGCCCCCACCGACGCGGGTCTCTGTAGGTTCCCTTCTTCCTGCACATAGAGATTATCTGCAGAAGAAAGTAGTGAACCCTCAGGCTCAGAAGTGTTCGCATTGGAGAACTGTTCGTAGTTACTGGGGGGGCATCTCTGAACCCCAGCCAGCTTGGATATGACTTCTGCTCGCGGCCACGCAGAGAGGTGATTACGAGGCTTCATTATTGTGGGCTGCTTCCAAGGTTGACTGAATAGACATTGACGAGACTTCTGCAACCATAAAGCTGACCACGGTCTAACTTGCTCGCAGTGCTGATGCACGGCGGACGTGTAGGGGTCGTCTGGAGCAGTGCTTGCAGCAATGCCCGCTTGATGTTTTCTTCTGTCCCTTAGAAGTGGACTCCATTCATTTGAGCCCTCCGGCTTTCAACATGCATCCGGAGGGCTCCTTACCAGCGCCCCCGGCAGGGGCCGCGGCTCCTTCGAGTCTTAGCGGCGGTGGCCGTGCCCCAACACCCAACCTTGGGGTTTCTGCTTCTTTGCCGAAGGCCCGCTTGCCAGAAGCGAGGGGACAGAACACAAGTGATCCTGATAAGTTGGGGCTGAAAAGAGCCTCCAGTATTCTTCTGGAGCTGGAAGCTGGGAAAAGGGAAGCAGAAGAGAGGAACGCCCTTAACGCGAAACTTTTCGAGCTGGGCACAGAACTGAGTAAAGTCAGGTATGGCAGTATCATGCCTTCCTCCCAAGGATGCATTTCATGGGATTCTTCCTCGCCAGCTCCTCAAAGCCCCCATCAGAGCTTAGGCTGGGGCCATTGCAGATTCAGTTTATGGGCAGTTTTGCATAGCCCCAGTGGTATATGACGCAATGCAGGCTTTTGAAGTATTTTGCCTTGTTGTTGTTACAGACGGGTGAATGACATTCTGGAAACCGAAAATGCAGATTTGCGGGAACGTATTTTACATCAACAGGTAAGGGTCCCCGTACAAGCCATGGCCTGTGCGTGTAGCTGCCTGTTGAAAGGGGAAAGGTGCAATCAGCATATGCATGGATTCCCTTCTAACTTCAGTTGGCTGTGGAGCACTGAGGAAAGAAGAAAGCCTTCGGTTGGTAGCACTTTGTTATGAGCCTGTCATGTGGTTTCTTTGCTTATGTATCCGATTGCTTCGTGTAATTAGAGCCTTGAGTGTTGCTCGCATTACGCCACGGTGCATAGAGGTCGTCATGCGCCTAACAAATTCCACCTGCAGTGTTTGCGAACTGCTGTTGCAGCAAGAGTATCCAGAGGTAGCGGAAATCCGCGCTCTCGCTCGACGGTACGGACCTGAGTTGGCAAACAGTATCAGCCTCCTGATTGACGAGAACAAATCCCTGAGGTTGAAGCTACAGGCTTCTATTCGCGCACAGGCCCGCCTAGAAGGCACAGCCACCACTTTGGGCAGTGCATTGAGAGAACATGAAGAGCGTGCGTATGCAAGGGAACTTGCACACGCGGGTCTCTCCCAGAGCCAAAACCCGGCCGCCGGGGAGCCTAATCTTACCACGACTACTAAAGCGCTGCCTAAGAGTGGTCAGGATGTCTCTGCTGATCAGCCGGGGTCACCATCCGGTGGAAACTTTGTTAAGAGGTACTGCGCTTGCTCGGAGAAGCTGCAGGAAATTTTAGATTGCATCGACTCCCAAATGGGGGATTACGAGAGGGGTGTATGGCAGACACATATAAATGTACTGGAGGAGGAACGAGATAGTCTGATGCTCAAGTGAGACTGCAGAAAACACAGTACACGAATGCTCATTTTGGCTGCACTCCTCGGGAAAGGGATGTAGGTCCGTGGGGAAAGGAAGGGCTGAGAACATGTGCACTTGGATGGGACAAGTAAAGAGCTTGCACGGGATCGCCGCGGATCAAACTGCTCAGTTGATGTGAACCTTCCTACCTGTGCAGGACGATCGTAATGAGGCAGCGATTAGCAGAAGTCCAGGCAAGAATTGTATCTGACCCCTTCCTCGCTGCACGCTTTGGGGTTGCAGGGGCTGCAGAAGGGACGATTGGATCGGGGCGGAACGCAATGATGGATCTGAGAGACACAATTGTCCAGCTCTCAACAGCGCAGGTAAGTCTTCGGATACGTGTAGAGGTGCTCGCGTGTGTTCACATTCATGTACTCTGGATTGACGCTGGGCCTTGTGGGTCCCTTTGGCTTGAACTTGGAATGTGTTCTTGGATTCATGCGCGCGTCTCAGGATGTCAACGCCGAGCTTGAAAGGCGGCTAGCAACCGAACGAAACATCTCTCGCAGCTGGCAGGCAAACTTACGGGCTTTGCAACGCGAGGTGAGAATAGTCGTTAGTCCGCTCTGTGGTGCATGGCCAGCGCTGTAACAGCTCCTCCATTTGAGTGCAGGCTGACTGCGGTGGCACATTCATTGTGAGAGTGGGCAGTGCACTTTGTATTCTGTGCCCAAACATTGCTGTCAATTTCACATCGGCAGCGTGCATTCGGCAGTTGTTGTTTGTCTTGATATTTCCACGTTGTGTGCAGCTTAGAGATCATCTGGCTGACCTGGCGGTTGCCGCCCGGGCGTCTGGGCTTCGATGTGACATGCTTCGAGGAACAATTGCCCAGGCAGGGGAGGCGGCTGCGCTCAAGGAGATTCAGGGATTTACAAGGAGCGAGAAGGAGAGCCTGAGGCTTTTACGTCTTGCTAGGGATAGGATAGCCGCCGATGCACACAGTAATGACACCCCACCACAAGCACACTTTGCCGTGTGCTGCCAGATTATTTGGCTGGGTTTCGTTGAGCTTAGGTGGCCTCTCAGTTTGGCAGCTGGAGCAAATATCCCGCATGGTTCACTGAAGCTGCACCTGGGTGAAGCAGCGTCGTCGTTTCTAGCACCTGTCTTCCTTTGCTTTCCCATGCTGTTTCAGGGATCGAAAGCTACTCCACCAGAGTACGGGAGCTCGAGCAGGAAGTCGCCGACTTGCGGGTTAGACTCTGCAACTCAGCTGACCATAAATCTTCTCGTTAAGTGTTGAGCCTCCGGAACTCGGGGGCGGCCAGTATTGCCAAACTAGGGTGTTCGCTACTGCCAGCTTGGACTGAATTGAACCGGCATCATGTTGAAGCGCCTCTGGCCGGGAAGGCCACATCAACGTGCCGGGCTGTACTTTACATGTGCCTCCCTTCTTTTACTTAGAGCTGCAGCAACCCTAGTATCTGTGGCTGCAGATTGTTTTGAGCAGTGCTGGCAAGACTGGGCTGTACTGCTACCGCCTCTTGTTGTGCTGTGAAGAACGTATTTTAAAGCGGCTTTGAGCTCTTTTGAACTGCGGAGTCTTTGACTAGGACCTTTTACTTTTTCGTGTTGCTGTGACATAGATAATACGATGTAAATGGGAGACGGCACGGCTGAACTTGTTCCATCTTTGTAGCTTATAGGGACGAAGCTGCCGTTGGTTGCGTGCGCGTTGCGTTTAGTGCGACATGACACGGCTCGATACGGGGGATACAGAAGAAAGAGAAGAGGACGTTCAGCTGTTTGACTGCGACTACGAACCATGTGTTGCTCTGACGGGGAGCAATGTTGTTCCTTCTGATACTGACGGTGTGGTCGCGGCACTGCGCACTGCCAGACAGTTGTTGATCGATCGCGAAGAAGCAGATAAGGTGATACGAGCGCTGGAAGACAGGAAACGCCAGATACATGAGCAGCAAGAGAATATTCTACCTAGTACAGAGAGAGCACCTTCAACAAGGCTTGCACCAGGGGACTCCGTGCAGCCATGTGAAGATAGCAGTGCGCCCGGAAGCCTGGAAATGCCGCCTGTGGAACCTACGATTTTTGGCAGCCAAGCGGGCTCGGGGAGCTCCAGTAAAAACGTTTGGGACGCACTGACATCAGATCAGGCACGAGACATATACCGGCGCCTTTCAGTTCTCCGGAGGATAGCGAGCAATGCTACCATCCGCCTGCAGGAAAATCAGAAAGCTAGTGACTCTGTAGAGAAGCCTGCCTCCGAAACTGGGTCCTCGGATGGCTGGCAGCAGTTGAAACAGCTAAGCAAAGACATTGACCAGAGAGAGGTTGCACTGCAACAAGCAGAGGAAGCAATGCAGGCTAGATCAGCACTCCGCAGAGCAGAAGCTGAGCATAAAAAGAAGATGAGGAGGAAAGAGGAGGAATTTGAAGAGCAGAGGCGCAGAGATGCCATGGCAGCCCGTGAAGAGATGAGGAGACAACAGGAGCAATACGAGCAGCAGTTAGCAAAAGAGCGGGATCGCTGCGAATCCATCCGCAAGGAAATGGAAGTTCAGGCGATGGAACTAGACCTCCAGAGACAGTTGGCCGAGGAGCGAATTCGAGAGCGATCACAGAAACAAAGTTTGGAGCTGGAGGAGGAACTGCATAAGCTTCGCATGAAACACAGGGAACTGGAAGGTGAAATGCAAAGGATTAAATCCAACGCAGAGAGAGAGGCACTGGCCCTCAAGTCTGCTGCAACACAAGAGAGGGCTGCTCTTTCTGCTGCTGCTCAATCTGCCGAACGGAAGGCAAATGAAGCTTTGAAGTTGGTGAGAGAGAAGGAATTGGAATTAAAGGAAATGGAAGAGAAGCTTCAGCAGTCCCACGCAGGCGGTCCTGCTTCATCACCTTCATTGTACCGTCCTCCGCAGGAGGCGGCAAAAAAAGCGCCCGTCACAGGCCTGAGTAAGCAGCTGGATAGTCATACGGAGAAGCACACAGGGTGGACAGGGATTAGAGAGTGATTTAGCCAGAAAAATGGTACAAAGGTGTAGATAGGAGATGCAACGAGGTCTGCGCGTGCGCTCATATTCAACACAGAGAAATTCCAGGCAGTAGCCCAGAAGGTGGCAATGGGACAGACCTTTAGCAGGCTTGCGAGGAGCAAACGCTCGAAAACGATAAATCCGGCGGCCTCCACACGTAAGACCGGTGGTTAAGCCATTTGCACCGAGCTGAGTCCTAGCCGAAGGGTGCAAGGGGCAGGAGCGTACTGTAGTCAAGCAGTCTCTTTAGCAGCTCGTAGCTCTGCATTCCCGTTCTCAGACGTGCATTTGGTCACGTTTTACGAGGCCGTCGGTGTCTCCAGGGACTGCAAATACCTCCGAAGAGGCAGTACCGAAGGTCTGTTCACCCAGATCGTCGTTTAGGAAGCTTGTTCTCGGGAAGTGCACCTCTCTTGCCAGCGCTTTTAACCACATGGATGTTGACCACTCGGGGATGGTCAAGATAAGCGTAAGTTATGCCTCAGGTGGAATAGAAGGACTGCTTCGCACGCACTATTAATCAATGATTAATAAGATGCTGCGGAGGTGCTGCAGAACCTTACGCCATTCACTTTACGAGGAAGTATGGAACTAGCGCTGCACAGCTGACACCTATAGGTTACTCACGCAGAAGCTTTCGATTGCTGTCTAGTGGTTAATCGGCCTACCAAGCTTGCTCGATAGTTGTATCGACTGCACGCATATGCTGCGCGTTGTTCTTCATTACCTGCTGTTCGCTTTCAGGAGTTCGCCAACTTTGTGGACGACTTGGGAATGAATCTGCCTTTCAGCGCTACGCACGACCTCTACAACACTCTGTGCGCCCCTCATGATGGCATGCTGCTGCTCAGCAATTTCTACAAAAACCTTAAGGGAGAGACGTGTACCTTGGCTGAGCTGCACCGAAGGCTCGAAGAGGCAGGTCTAGCTTTCACCGAAATAACGTACCCGCCTAGCATGCGCAAGACTGTTTGTATACGTTCGGTATTATAAGCCTAGCTGACGTCCCTGTTTCGTTTCTTCTTAAAATCGTCTTTACCCTCAATTGTGGAAGGCAGCGCTGCTCATTTGTATTCTGTAATTCCAGGGCACTCCTCTCTCATGCCCATCGACACTCGTATCAGTGGCGTTGTACCTTCGTCAAGCCGTTCACTGCGTTTTCTGTGCTGTCTAAGTAGTAGTCATTGCTAGTTCGTGCGTTTGTGGAATACCATAGATATTTGGGGACGTGGAGCAGCCATTCAATGACGCAAAAGTACCTCCAGAGGGGCGCGTGACCCAGGATCAGTTTCTCACTATTGCTGGCCAAGCTGGGATATCACCAGCATGCGCGAATGGTCTTTGGGCTGAGATGGATAGGTCCGTAACACCTTCCTTTTCACTTTAATTGAGATTTATACTCTTGAATATGACAGGCACATGGCTAAAGTATTTGCAGGCTCGCATGCTTACTTTGTGTTCTTGTACTGCGCTGCAGGGCGAATCGCGGCAGTCTTCAACGAGAAAACGTCCTGCTACTGCTGGAAGGTAGGCTCTTAGTTCCAAAGGACCTGTATTACCACAGGCCCTCATGAAGCGTTTCAAGTATAATGCCATCAAGAGAACAAAATGTTTCTCATACAATTTCCACACACGTTTTCCTACTGCGCGTTTGTGTCCTCCCAGACAACGTTGACCCAGAAGAGGTTGAACGAGTGGAGCGGGATGCAGCCAATGTACTGAATAATGTACTGAATGTCTTTTCGGGGGCACCAAAGGCTCCAAAACCTGAGGCGAAGATTTGCAAACGCTCATCCTTCAAAAAGCTCACTTGTAGGATCCCAAGAGATATGCGCGCTTCGCTATGAGCCAAATATTCGAGGCTGCTCGTTTGTTCTAGGGCTTATCCACCTCTCCCTGCCACTGGCTACTTTGGCAACTACTGTAAACCCCCTGTACAGCTTTGTGCCTTCATGAGTGAATTTGATTGCTCTAAATGTTAGCCTGTACAGTAGTATGTGCGATATCGAGCAGCTGCAGTGGGATTGCTCTAAATGTTAATGCCCGAATGGCCCCCCTACGTCTCCAACTCTCGTTACACATATATGATTTTTCCTGCTTTGGTGGGTGCGTCAAACATGTGACCTTGCCAACCCACCCTTGTGCCCTTCGCAGACACAGCTACTCGCCAGGAGCTAGGGTTTTCCGACAACGAGGCGCAGGTTGATGCGGTTTTGGCGGATTTTCCCCCGTGGGATTGCATGTACCCGGAGGACCGCAAATCCATGATAGGAGATATGAAGGCGCGTACTGTGGCAGAGGGAGAGCTTATTCAAGCAGAAGACGATCCCAGATGCCCGCTGTACGTTGTTTTAAGGGGAACCGTGGACATATTACAACCGGTATGTGACTTGACAGTGCAGCTGTAGCTGCTGACGCGAATATTAGGCTTAGAATGATTCAGGCAGCGTGTTTGGCTTTCTTTGGCAACGCCTACTATAAAGCCCACTGTCATGGCTTCGGCACATTTATCTGCAGTGCCTGTGAACAGGGCTTTATTCAATACAGCCACCTTGAGAACTTGAGTGCACCGTGCTTGCTGTTCTCCGACAATTTGGTTGAGGGAACACCCAACGTAGCTTGCGCCAAGGCTGGTAAAGGCGAAGATGTTTTTTTGTACTCGCTTGATAGAAGTGTCTTTGAAAGGTCCTACGAGGTGAGACCCTTCAATGAGTAAGAATCCCTGTGTATGAGGTGTGGAAGCAACCTCAGAAAAAAACGCACCACCCTCTGTGGGCGATGCCTTTTTTTTCTGAAGTTGCGGGCTGTTTGGTGCCGTGCCAACATTGTCGTTAATTATCAGTCTAGATTTGGGCAGTCATTTGGCGTCAACTTTTTCTCTCTGAACGCAGCCGCTCGCCATTCAGAGACAGCGAGAAGTGGAGGAGTACCAAAAGTTGCTCCGGAAAGTACCGGTGGTTAATAAGCTTAATCCGGAGTTGTTGAGGTGCCTCGCTGCGGTAAGGAAGTTCGGTATGTGTACGGTTTTCCCAATAAGTAGTTGCACCGAAAGTCCTCTTCCGGGGCAATTATTGAATACGCAGTTCCATGTGCCTTTGGAATCTCTCAGGCCTTCAGGAAGCAAACATTTCATGCAGGAGAGAAAATTGTTTACAAAGTGGGTGCCTTTGGCGTATTTCAGATGCAACATATGTGGCGCAGACTAGCTTTTGGCTTGCAAGCTGCATCATAGCTCAGCGTAGCTGCTCTATGCAGTAAAGGCTCAAACACTAAAACAAACGCCACAACAGAGTCATGACGTGCACTGAAAGACCGAATAAATAAAAGCAACAGAGGTGTGGCTTTTTCATTCGTACAGGGAGACTCGGCGAACCGCGTACTGATGGTGAAAGACGGAGAGGCTGTTGCTGTGGGGCTTACAGATATGGACGAGGAGCTGGAACTCCGAATATATGAACCTCTTGACTTTTTTGGCGATATCACGACAGTCAAGGGTCGGCTTCACACTGCTTCAGTCAAGGCCCAAACCGATTGCACGGTGAGTCCGTGCATCGGAAAGACACCCCTAGCCCCGGATGACAGGAGTCTCGAGATGAAAACAGTGCCACTTTCAGACGTAACCCATCTTCGTTATATGGACCATACTGCCAGTTGAACTACCGTTCACTGTCGAGGCTTCAGGTCCTGTCAATTGAGAATGACATATTTTACAGTGTCTTACGGAAACTGGAAACGGAGTTCCGAAGGCGAAGTGGGCGTAGTTCCACAGTGGACAGCAGCATCGTGAGTTTGCACAGCCGAGCCAAAATAGGGGAGGTGAGTGGAGGATATCGGGATTCTCAGAATTCCCCAGGGACCGCGGAAGTTTCTCCAGAAGACTCTAAGGTTTTTCTGTCTGAAGACTCTGAGGGCAGTAATGCGACGTCCTTGGCGTTGGCTGTCCCTGAACAAGAACAGACGCTAGTTGACCAAGAGCTCATTGAGAGACTCTTACAGGAAGACACTGAAAGGGTAGGGTGCCGATCCCAGGCTCTTTTAGTCTTCATGCTGTTGCCATGCCTCTAGTGGTTAAAGCCCCAACTGATGGTTTAGGGCCGTGTAGGCTTTAAAGCGTTAGCCACACCAGAAGAATTGTGTTATGCAATGGCAGTTGCATTCCTGCGTCTCTGATGTGAAGGCAAATGGTTCGTGCTGTGCGCTGTTTTGCAGATGAGGGAAGAATGCAGCCTACTTTTAGAAGCGCTTCCGGTTTTAAAGGATCTGTCAAAAGAGCGCAGGCAAGAATTGTGCAGTGTGAGGAAACAGTTATCCGAACATAATGGGGAAGAGATGTTCGACATTGTTTTGTAGTATTTACTGCTGCGTAGGGCCTAGTTAGCGTGTACCTGGGGTTGCATAGATTCGCCACGGCAACTGCAGCCAGCATATGTTGAATATTATGAGTTTGGCAGCAAGATGAACCGAGTTGGATGATAGCGAACAAAAGGCAGAGGTTGGGTCAATAGAGAGAAATCATTTCCCAATGCTAGGCTGAGGCTTAACGTGAATGAACTAACGACTGTCAATGCTGCGTATTTGTCACCTCCTCAGCGTATGGTTCTAGAAATATATTTCCCCAACCAGGCAATTGTACTGCAAGGAGAAGCGCCCGATAAATTTTATGTTGTCGAATCAGGGACAGTGTCCATCGAGATATACTTAGGATGCGGTCAGGCGCTAACTTTGTTTGAATTATTACAATAAAATCTAAAGGTAGCTTTCGGTATTTTGGAAGTGCAACCTTTTTTTTTGATCGGTGCGATCTGGCTACAGTATATTTAAGTGTAGGGAGCAGCTTGTCCTTCTGTGTCTCAGGCAAGATGCAGAAGATTGGGGAGATGACGTCAGGGTCATTTTTTGGAGAGATGTCCATCATTAAGCATGAACCGAGGGTAGCTTCCATCGTTGCCCTCACGCCCGTCTACGTAAGTGAAAAAGCTAGGCCGAAAAATGCTCCGAAGCATCTGTGTGCAGGCTTACGGTTCACTCTGCGCTGCTTGTTTGTGATCATCTTGGTGTAGCTGGGTTCCTTGGGAATGCATGACATTTTAAACTGGTGTTTTCTGAGCCCCGCCCCAATGATCTACACTGTGCGGCTGCACATGAAATCGCAGGTTTATGCACTGAAAGCTGAAGACTTTGAAGCGCTGCTAGGTGATCTGCGTGACGCGTTTCTCGAGCATGCCCAATCAGTGTATAGTCAGAAAACTGTCAAGTCCATAACGGGGGAGGACAAGCATACTCAGCTGGTGAGTTTCCAGGGGAATTAATATCTGGAGCGTTCTTCAACAATCAGGAATATTTCGGTGTAGGCCAGCTTTGCTTCATAAGCCCCATCACTGGTTTTCCCCCTACAGCGGCCTTTGTGGGCGTGCAATCGGTGCATGCAGAGTGAAGAAGAACTTCCCCAAGTGGTACACCTTCTGTCGGGCGTCCACGTCATCAAGTTGCTAAGTCTGGAGGAACTACATGAGCTAGCATATGCTTTCGAGGTCGGCAAATTCCGCAGTCACCACTGTTTGTACGAAACACTTGAAGGTTCAGGACATGTAGTGTATGTGAGAGCGACATCTGCAAATGCTATTCTGCAAATCCTTTTGCTTGTAATGTGCGACTTGGGTCCCTTTACTAACTGCAGAGCATCTTTGCTACAGTGACGGCGGCTAAACGAAATTGTACCTAGGAATGAAATTTTGTTTGTTTTTTCTATGGTTTATAGGTTATGGAGATACGAGAGCGTGAAGTGATTATGCACGAGGGCGACCCAGCAGACAAGTTTTGCATTGTACTTGAGGGGATGGTTTCTATACAAAAGTCACCCGGACCCGGTAAACCTCGGAAGGAAGTTGCGGTAGTGAAGGCGGGAGAGTATCTAGGGGAAATAGGGTTCCTCAACAGCCAGCCCCGGACAGCAAGTTGCGTGGCCAAAACGAAGGTCAAGGTGAGGCTTCAGAAACAAGTGCCTATTGTTTCGAGGACATTCAGTCTAGGAAGTGCAATTTTTCTGGCTGTGCACTATTGATCCTCAGCTACTGTGCCTGGGACGCACTGAGTTTGACAAGTACTTGGGTCACCTGGCAGATGCCTTTTTACAACAAGCGGAAACCGCTTACTCAACATCCGAGGCTGAAATGCCGGCATGGCTCCGGGAATCGAAAACACAAGGCTCCGCTCAGCACCTTCATGCACTTCCAGATTCAAGTGAAAGAACAGAGGACACGCATGATAATGCCATCCTTGGAAGCCCCAGAACGGCGTCTGAAAATACTGATTCCAAAAAACACCACAAGGAGAAACGGGAGAAAAAATCCGCGGAGGGCGTCGGTGACGGTTCAATCGCTGCCAGTGCTGCTTCAGATCATGAAGAGGATGAAAAGAAGAAGAAAAAAAAGAAGAAATTTGGAAGCAAGGACATGTCTAAGGAGAAACAGGGATCAACAAGCAGCAAACATTCTCGGGCCACTGCGTCTATTTCCCCAGGGGACCTGGACCGCTTGAGGGATCTCGTTGTGGGCACATTCAAGAATAAATATGGGTCACTGGCCCACGCATTTGCAGAAATGGATATCAACAAAAGTGACATCGTAGATGCGGATGTAAGTATGGGACTAACTTTTCGATAAGGCGCAC
This sequence comes from Eimeria sp. OTU-Y, assembly GCA_904066245.1. Taxonomy (NCBI): domain Eukaryota; phylum Apicomplexa; class Conoidasida; order Eucoccidiorida; family Eimeriidae; genus Eimeria; species Eimeria sp. OTU-Y. The sequence goes on from CAJFCZ010000307.1 coordinate 15,566, forward strand.
AAACTAGCCGATCGCGTGCAAGACCCAGCTTTTCTGCTTATTCCCGGCAAAACATGCTTTGCTTGCACCCACCGTAGGTTGTTTTCGCTCTTAGGGACTAACGGCATGTTTGCATATTTGCTGATAGAGGTTCTTTGGATGCTTGGTGTGCAGGAGTTCTACGCTTTCACAAAGAAGAGCAACATTCGAGGATTCCAGAAACAAGAACTTGATGCCCTCTTCGACGAATTGTGCCGCCCAATCAAGGGCCGGCTTGTCGTGGGTAACCTGTATCGTAACGCCAGGGGGGTGGAGCCCACAGGAGCAGAAATCCACTTGCGAGCCGTTGAGATTTATGGCTCTGCTCTATCTGCTTTCTTAAAAGTCACAGGCCTCGAAGCCACGGCACTCTGTACCAGGGAAAATTTCACGAGGTCAGTCTGGGTCTTTCTAACCAGCCAGAGCGAATGCGCAAAAAGTATATATGAGGGCGCCGTAGCTCCGTGAGATAAGGCGCAACATACTACTCAGTACACTTGCAAACAAATGTGTAAACAATACTGCCTTCAGTGCTACTGTTTATTTATTCTACTGGAGTCTTGTAAGGTATAGGGGTAGTGCATTGCATGTGTATTTACTGAATACAAATTACGAGTTAAGGGAATACTCCATGACTAGAATGGCGTGTGTGTGTGCTCGAAC
>CAJFCZ010000308.1:0-16243 GCA_904066245.1 Eimeria sp. OTU-Y
CCCCACGAAAACCTATTAGGAGCCTTTGACGGACTCTCGACTCGGTTTGCTGATGCAGAAACAGTGGCAACGCGCAGACACTACGCCTGCATCCAGTGCATGCTGCATTTATGCCTGCCGTACGCTTCGGTCTCTACACCCTCCTAGCTGCGCAATAGAGTCGAAACGCCGAATGGTGCAAACAAAATGCGCGAACCCGTTACAGCAGAACACAACCTCTGCCAGTTCCTTCGCTGTGCCCACATTCTCCCCGCACACACCTTATTCCCGGATGAAGCCAACCCCTTGCAAGTCCGTTAGACACACAGGCAGCAACTCCATTTACCCAAGAGGTTCAGTAGTCTAACGAAACAGAAGCATAAAACACACTCGCTGCCAACGCAAACAGCTGCACTGGACACGAATGCCCACTTGCACGATCGTATCGGCAGGACGTATCTGCAGGATACAAACTGCCAGGACAAACTACTCCCAACATCTGTCTTGCGTAATAGATATCAAACAACCCACGCATACATTTCAGCAACAACAAACCACTGCTACTGGGTTACGCCAGTTATAGGCTGCTCCGAGTTGGAATGCCTTCCAAACAGGAAACAGGAAACTCACAATTACTGCTGCTCCGTGGTTCAACCTGCAATCAGCAACGCACATCGCGTCAGACACACACCGCCCCAACGAAAACATATCGGCAGCCTTTGACGGATTCTCAACGGATTCAGCACTGTTTGATTTTGCCTGCCATGTGATTCTGTGCCCACAGACACCTAACTGCACAAGTCGAAACGCCTAGTGGCGCAAACAAAATGCGCGAACCCGCTAGAACACGACAGAGCCCCTACCAGATCCTTCCGTCTGGCCACATTCTCGTCGGACACCTTACTTCCGGATGAAGCTAACCCCTTGCAAACCCGTTACACACACAGGCAGCAACTCCATTCTCCCAACACGTTGAGTTGTCTAGTGTGCGGGACGCGCGAAACACACTTCCTGACAACGCAAACAGCTGCACTGGACGCGAATGCTCACCTGCACCATCGTATTGGCGGGACCTGTCTGTGGGACGCATACAGCCAGGACACACTACACCAAACGTCTGTCTTGTTTAATAGAGATCAAACAACCTACGCATGCACGCAAGCAACAACATACACTGCCACTGGGTTATGCCACCTGCAGGCTACGCCTAATTAGAATGATTTGGCAACAGCAAACAGGAAACTCGCAAGTACTGTTGCGCCAGGCTTCAAACTTCAATCAAAAACGCAGCCCGCGACTGAAAACCAAAGCCCCAACGAAAACATACCGGCAGCCTTTGACGGATTCTTGACTCGGTTTGCTAATACATACAGAATGAGACTGCGCAGACACTACGCCAACATCTGCTGCACGCAGTAATTTTGCCTGCCATGCGTGTCAATGTCCACACACTCCTAACTGCGCAATAGAGTCGAAACGCCTAATGGCGCAAACAAAATTGGCGAAACCGCTACAACACAGCAGAGCCTCTGCCAGTTTCTTCCCCGTGCAAACATTCTCCCCGCACATACCTTAGTCTCCGGTGAAGCTAACCTTCTGCAAATCCGTTACATACACAGGCAGCAAGTCCATTTGCCCAACCCGTTGAGCTGCGGGACGCCTAAAACACACTTCCTGACAACGCACACAGCTGCACTGCACACAAATGCTCACATTCAGGATCGTATTGGTGGGACCTGTTTGTGGGATGCAAACGGCAAGGACGCACTACTCCAAACAGCATTCCTGCCCTGTGCAAACGATGTGAAGAAGTCCGCTACACGATACCAGCAAACATAGCCACTGGGTTACGCCACCTGCAGACTGTGCCGAATTAGAGTGCTTTCGCAACAGCAAACAGGAGCCTCGCAAGTACTGTTGATTCAGGCTTCAACCACTAACCAACAATTCACCCCTTGTGTGACACACACCGGCCCAACGAGAACCTATCGCCGGCCTTTGACGGATTCTCAACTCGGTTTGCTAATGCGGAAACAGTCGCACTCCGCAGACACTACGCCAACATCCACTGCATGCTGTAGTTTTGCCTGACATGCGCTTCGATCTCCACACACGCCTAACTGCGCAATACAGTCGAAACCCCAAACGGTGCAAACAAAATGCGTGAATCTGCTGCAACACATCACAACCTCCGCCAGTTCTTTCCCTGTGCCCACATTCTCCCCGCACACATCGTATTCTCGGCTGAAGCCAACCCCTTGCAAATCCGTTACACACACAGGCAGCAGCTCCATTTGCCAAGCACGTTGAGTTGCCTATTGTGCGGGACGCGTAAGACACACTTCCTGACAACGCAAACAGCTGCACTGGACACGAATGCCCACTTGCAAGATCGTATCGGCAAAACCTGTCTGCGGCACGCAAACTGCCAGGAAGAACTTCTCCAAACAACTGTCTTGTGCAATGCATATCAAACAACCCACCCTGGCAGCAAAACACCAGCAAGCATAGCCATTCCGTTACCCCGCCTTCAGACTGTGGCGAATTACAATGCTATGCAACAGCAAACAGAAACATCACAATTACTGTTGCTCCAGGCTTCAACCGGCAATCAGCAACGCACATCGCCTCTGAGACGCACAGGCCTAACGCAAACCTATCGGAAGCTTTTGACGGATTCACGACTCGGTTTGCTAATGCAGAAACAGTGGCACTAGGCAGCTACTACGCCAACATCCGCTGCATGCTGCAATTTTGCCTGCCATGCGCGTCAATCTCCACACACTCCTAACTGCGCATTAGAGTCGAAACGCCTAATGGTGCAAACAAAATGCACGAACCCACCACAACACAACAGAACTTCTGCCAGTTCCTTCCGTGTGCCCACATTATTACCGCACACACCTCATTCCAGGATGAAGCTCACCCCTTGCAAAATCCGTTAGGCACAGAGGCCCCAACTCCATTTGCCAAACAGGTTGAGTTGCCTAGTGTGCTGGACGCCTAAAACACACTTTCTGGCAACGCCAACACCTGCACTGGACATGAATGCTCACTTCCCCGCTCGCATCGTCAGGACGTGTCTGGGTGACGCAAACTGCCAGGACGCACTCCCCTTAGCATCTGTCTTGTGCAACAGAGATCAAACAACCCACGCATGCACGCAAGCAACAACACACACTGCCACTGGGTTATGCTACCTGCAGGCTGTTCCGAATTACAATGCTTTCGCAACGGCAAACAGGAAACTCGCAAGTACTGTTGCTCCAGGCTTCAACTAGCAATCAGCGACGCACATAGCGCCTGAAACACACCGCCCCAACGAAAACCTATCGCCAGCCTTTAACGGATTCTTGACTCGGTTTGCTAATGCAGAAACAGTCGCACTACGCAGACACTACGCCAACATCCGCTGCATGCTGCAATTTTGCCTGCCATGTGTTAGGATGTCCACACACTCCTAACTGTGCAATAGAGTCGAAACGCCTAATGGTGCAAACAAAATGCGCAGACCCACTACAACACATCGTATTCCCGGATGAAGCCAAGCCCTTGCAAAATCCGTTGCACACCCAGGCAGCAACTCCATTTGCTCAACAGGTTGAGTTACCTAGTGTGAGGGGCGCGTCAAACACACTTGCTGACAACGCGAACAGCTGCACTGCACACGAATGCTCACCTGCACGATCATATCGGCAGGACGTGTCTGTAGGAGGCAAACTGTCAGGACACACTACTCCAAACAACTGTCTTGTGCAATAGATATCAAACAACCCACACATGCACGCAAGCAACAACAAACACTCCCACTGGGTTACGCATATCTGCAGGCTGCACCGAATGACAATGCATTCGCAACAGCGAACAGGAACATCACAATTACTGCTGCCCCAGGCTTCAACCTGCAATCAACAATGCACCCTGCGTCTGAAACACACCGCCCCCTTTCGGCAGTCTTTGACGGATACTCGACTTGGTCTGCTACTGCAGAAACAGTTGCACTGTGCAGACACTACGCCGACACCCGCTGCACGCTGTTGTTATGTCTGCCTTGTGCTTTGATGTCCACACACTCGTAACTGGGCAATCAAGCGGAAATGCCCAATGGTGCAAACAAAATGCGCGAATCCGCTACAACACAACACAACCTCTGCCAGTTCCTTCCGTGTGCCCACATTATTACCGCACACACCTCATTCCAGGATGAAGCCAATCCCTGGCAAAATCCGTTAGATACACAGGCAGCAACTCCATTTGCCCAACACGTTGAGTTCCCTAGTGTGCGGGACGCGCAGAACACACTTCCTGACAATGCAAGCAGCTGCACTGGGCACGAATGCTCGCTTGCCCGATCGCATCGGCAGGACGTGTCTGCGGCACACAAACTGCCAGGACGCACTACTCCAAACAACTGTCTTGTGCAATAAAGATCACATAACCCAGGCATGCATGCAAGCAACAACAAACACTGCCACTGGGTTATGCCACCTGCAGGCTGTGCCTAATTTGAATGCATTCGCAACAGCAAGCAGGAACCTCGCAATTACTGTTGCTCCAGGCTTCAACTAGCAATCAGCAACGCACGTCGCGCCTGAAACACACCACCCCAACAAAAACATATCGGTAGCCTTTGAATTGTCGATTCGGTTTGCAAAATGCACAAATGGTGGCACTGCGCAGACACTACGCCAACCTCCGCTGCACGCAGTAGTTTTGTCTGCCATGTGCTTTGATGTCCACACAATCCTAATTGGGCAATAGAGTCGAAACGCCTAAAGGTGCAAACAAAATGCGCGAACCCCCTGCAACACAACACAACCTCTCCCAGTTCCCTCCGTGTGCCACCATTATCGTCCCACACACCTTATTCTCGGGTGAGGCCAATCCCTTGCAAATCCTTTAGGCACACAGGCAGCAACTCCATTTGCCCAACAGGTTGAATTGCCTAGTGCATGCGACGCGTAAGGCACACTTGCTGACAACGCAAACAGCTGCACTGCACACGAATGCCCACGTGCACAATCGTATCGGCAGGACGTGTCTGGGTGGCCCAAACTGCCAGGACGCACTCCTCTAAGCATCTGCCTTGTGCAATAGAGATCACACAACCCACCCATGCATGCAGGCAACAACAAACACTGCCACTGGGTTACGCCAGTTCTAAGCTGCGCCGAATTACAATGCTTTCCCAACAGCAAACAGGAACCTCGCAATTACCGGTGCTCCAGGCCTCAACCTGGAATCAGCAACACACATCGCGCCTGAAACAGACCGTCACAACGAAAACCTATCGGCAGCCTTTGACGGATTCTCGACTCGGTTTACTAATGCAGAAACAGTCACACTGCGCAGACACGACACCAACATCCGTTAAAGCCTGAACACTTGCCTGCCATGTGATTCTATGCCCACACACTCCTAACTGCACAATAGAGTTGAAACGCCCAACGGTGCAAACGAAATGCGCGAATCCGATACAAGACACCAGAGCGTCTGCCAGTTCTTTCCCTGTGCCCACATTCTCCCCGCACACATCGTACTCTCGGGTGAAGCTAACCCCTTGCAGATCCGTTACACACACAGGCCGCAACTCCATTTGCCCAACACGTTGAGTTGCCTAGTGTGCGGGACGCGTAAAACACACTTGCTGCCAACGCAAGCAGCTGCACTGGATACGAATGCTCACCTGTACGATTGTATCGGCAGGATGTGTCTGCGCTACGCAAACTGCCAGGATGCACTACTCCAAGCATTTGTCCTGTGCAATAGAGACCATGCAACCCACCATGGCAACCAAATACCCGCAAACATAGTCACTGGGTTAGGTGGGTTATAGGCTGCGTCGAATGAGAATGCTTTCGCAACAGCAAACAGGAACCTCGCAAATACTGCTGCTCCAGGCTTCAACCTGCAATCAACAATTCACCGCGCATCTGACACACACCGCCCCAACGAACACCTATCGGCAGCCTTTGAAGGATTCTCGACTAGGTTTGCTAGTGCACAAACGGTGGCACTGCGCATACACTGCGCCAGCATCCGCTGCATGCTGTAGTTTTGCCGGCCATGTGCTTCGATGTCCACACACTCCTAACTGCACGACAGAATAGAAACGCCTGATGGTGGAAACAAAATGCGCGAATCCGCTGCAGCACAACACAACTCCTGCCATTTCCTTTCCTGGGCCCACATTGTCGGCGAACACACCGTAATCTCGGGTGAAGCTAAACACTTGCAAATCCGATAGACACACAGTCGGCAACTGCATTTGCCCAACAGGTTGAGTTGCCTAATGTTTAGGGCGCGTAAAACACACTTGCTGACAACACAAACAGCTGCACTGGACACGAATGCTCACGTCCACCATCGTACCGGCAGGACGTGTCTGCGGGACGCAAACTGACAGGATGCACTACTCCAAACATCTGTCCTGTGCAATAGAGATCAAACAACCAACGCATGCACGCAAACAACAGCAAACGCTGCCACTGGCTTATGCTACCTTCAAGCTGCGCCGAATTAGAATGCTTTCGCAACGGCAAACAGGAAAATCGCAAGTATTGTTGCTCCAGGCCTCAACTATCAGTCAGCAACGCAAATCGCGTGGGACACACACCGCCCCAACGAAAACCTATCGGCAGCCTTTAACGGATTCTCGACTCGGTTTGCTAATGCAGAAACAGTCGCACTGCGCAGACACTACGCCAGAATCCACTGCATAATGTAGCTTTCCCTGCCATGTGCTTCGACGTCCACACACTCCTAACTGCGCAATAGAGTCGAAACGCCTAATGGTGCGAACAAAATGCTCGAACCCGCTACAACACGACAGACCCCCTACCAGATCCTTCCGTGTGCCCACACTCTCGCCGCAGACACCGTATTTTCGGGTGAAGCTAACCCCTTTCAAGTCCGTTACACACACAGGCAGCAAGTACATTTGCCCAACAGGTTAAGTTGCCTAGTGGGATGGACGCGTAAAACACACTTGCTGACAACGCAAACAGCTGCATTGGACACGGATGCTCACGTCCACCATCGTGCCGGGCGGACGTGTCTGGGTGACGCAAACTGACAGGACACACTACTCGAAACATCTGTCTTGTGCAATAGATATCAAACAACCCATGCATGCACGTAAACAACAGCAAACACTGCCACTGGGGTATGCTACCTGCAAGCTGCGCCGAATTAGAATGCTTTCGCCACGGCAAACAGGAACCCAGCAAATAATGTTGCTCCAGGCTTTCAACTGGCAATCAACAAAGCACTCCGCGTCTGGCAGACACCGCCCCAGCGAAAACATATCTGCAGCCTTTGACAGATTCTCGACTCGGTTTATTAATTCAGAAACAGTGGCACTAGGCAGACACTGCGCCTACATTCGCTGCATGCTGTAGTTTTGCCTGCCATGTGCTTCGATCTCCACACACTCGTAACTGCGCAGTAGAGTCGAAACGCCTAATGGTGCAAACAAAATGCGCGAATCCTCTACAACACAACAGAGCCTCTGCCAGTTCCTTCCCTCCGCCCACATTCTCGCCGCACACACCTTATTCCCGGATGAAGCCAGCCCCTTGGAAATCCGTTAGACACACAGGCAGCAACTCCATTTGCCCAACAGGTTGATTTGGATAGTTCATGGAGTGCCCAAAACACACTGCCTACCAATGGAAACAACTACGCTGGACACGAATGCTCACATGTCGGATCGTATCGGTAGGATGTGTGCGCAGCAAGAAAACTGGAAGCAGGCACTACTCAAAATATGATTCCTGGGCATTACTCATTGAACAACATACTCAGGCAACCAAACACCAACAAGCATAGTCATTGCGTCACGTCACTTACAACCTGTGCCGAATTAGCATGCTTTGGCAACAGCAAACAGGAACCTCGCAAGTACTGGTGTTCCAGGCTTCAATCTGCAATCAACAATTCACCCCTCATCTGAAATACACCCGCCCAACGAAAACATATCGGCAGCATTTGGCGGATTCCCGACTCGGTTGGCTACTGCAGAAAGAGGGACACTGCGCAGACACTACGCCAACATCCGCTGCATGTTGCAGTTTTGCCTGCTATGTTCTTCGATGTCCACACACTCCTAACTGCGCAAACGAGTCGAAATGCCTAGTGGTGCAAACAAAATAGGCGTACCCACTAGAACACACCACAGCATCTGCCAGCTCGTTTCATGTGCCCACATTATCGGCGCACACACCGGATTCCCGGATCCAGCTAATCCCTTGCAAATCCGTTAGACACACGGGCCGCAACTCCATTTGCCCAATACGTTGAGTTGGCTAGCGTGGGGGACGCGCAAAACACACTTCCTGACAACACACAAACAGCTGCACGATCGTATCGGCAGGATGTGTCTGAGGCACGAAAACTGCTAACAGGCACTACTCTAAATGCCATTCCTGTGCAAGAGCCACCAAACAACCCACTTAAGCAACCGAACACCAACAAACATAGCCAGTGAGTTACGTCACTTACAAACTGTGCCGAGTTAGAATGATTCGGCAACAGCAAACAGGAATCTCACAATTACTGTTGCTCCAGGCTTCAACCTGCAATCAACAACGCACATCGCGTCTGAAACACACCGCCCCAACGAACACATTTCAGGAGCCTTTGAGGGAGTCTCAACTCGGTTTGCTAGCGCAGAAAGAGTGGCACTGCGCAGACACTACGGAAGCATCCGCTGCATGCTGCAACTGTGCTGCCATGTGCTTCCATGCCCACACATTCCTAACTGGGCAATAAAGTCGAAATGCCTAATAGTGTTAAAAAAAGAGGCGTACCAACTGCAACACACCACAACCTTTGCCAGTTCGTTCCGTGTGCCAACATTCTCGCCGCACACGCCTAATTCCGGGATGAAGCTAACCCCTTGCAAATCCGCTAGACACACAGGCAGCAACCCCACCTAAGACGACATGCGAAAAGAAACTGGAGCCCTGCGAATTCATCGACCTGCAGGCGGTAACACTATACAATGCAGAACAACCAACAATCTCAGTCTTTTCGTGTTTTGATATGACTTGACGATGTAACCTGTGCACGAGCCATGATGAGGAAAACATGCATGGCGTGTACGACGGATCACCGAATGTTTACTGGCACTCACTGACTGTATTGAAACGGTAAAGAGCCTATGCAAGCAACCTCATGGGCAGTCCAGCGTCTAGCCGTGCGGCGGAGATCCTGTCCGACAGGTTGAACGACACCATACTCACCACGCAGCAATCCAAAAAACCAGCGAAAGATGTTAGAGCACGCGTTTCTCGAAAATCAATAACGTGATCAGCGCAGCCGCTAAAGGAGGATATGCCGGCTGCACAGACCACACGCCTGTACGCCGCCTTGTCACTGCCACGTGCATCACACTGCGCTGTTCAAAGGACCGGCAAGCAGAATGAGGGACAACATAGGCTGAAATAAAATACCTGCTAACGTACTGAGACCTGACAGCTGCAGAAGTGCAGCTGCACTTAACTGCTTAGACTGTGGTTGGCTACCAAGAGGCTCCACAGCACCATCCCCTCCTGGACTTACACAGCGAGATATGGGCATCTGCTGTTCATGTGATGCTTCTCAGTAACACAACACCTTGTCCGTATAGCGCGCCACTGTAGTTGCAGGACAGGCCAGCAGAGACGCGCGCAGCCTCCGCCTTCGAAACGTGCACATAGGGTCAAAAGTGACCGTTTCGCCAGTCCTCCAGGTATGGACGGGCAGCAAACCAGCACGCCACGACGTCGTCACGTCGATCCAGCCGGGCATTAGAACGTGCGAGTAACGGTTGCATATCTAAAGTAACCGTGTAGGTTCACCCAGGGCAGGCGACGAACAGGCCTGAACAACCCAAACGACTTTTCACAGTGCAGCTACAGACAAATGCATGTCGCCAGTGTTCGCTGTTGTAGGCATTTAGGCCATAATCATGCATGCATGCAACAAGCAGGGCGAAATTACGAAAACCATAGGCTAACCATTCCGCATCGGACACTGATCAATGGAAGGCAACTTGTATTTGCTATTTCCGTGCGCCGTACTAAGTGAGGTTTTTGTGGAACGTATTACACTGCGCAGAAAAAGCAGCATTTCCTTTCCACAGGCTTGCACAGACATTGCACTCCACTGCAAACGAGCAGAGCCGAAGCAATTTATTTCCGAAAAGAAGCAGGAGCCGATCGTACACCCACGAGTGCCGGCCCAACACAGCACAAGCTGTCCCGCTAAAACACATCCAACCAACTTGTCCCTCGGAGAATGAATCGCCACGGCCTTTAGCAAGCAGCGCCGACCCACACAAGATAACACACGAGTAACAACGGGAATGAGGTCAGCCACTCTTTCAACGGCCAAAATGACACAAGAAGACAAGGTGGTGCTCCACGGATGCATCGACTAGCAGGTGGAGGTACTAAGAAACGCAAACCAACTAACAATTTCGCACCTCGCATAAATATCACAGAAGCCTTCAGTCTCCGCTTGCCATGAAACCTCGCTTGCTGGAAAGTTACCGCGATGCACGTGCAACGCAGCATCGCGATGAACCACCAGAATGCGGCGTGCAGCTTACCGCCACCTTTGTCATGGCCTGTCCCCTGGCATTCTTCCGGAGGCCCCGCTCCAACGCATTAGGGGATTTACAGTACAAACATAAATATAGGTTCGCCCTGCCGTGATCTAGATACACTGGTTCGTGTAGTGCGGGAAGTAGAGCTAATGGATGCCCGAAACGGCGTTATCCAATTACGCAACACAATCATGACGTTTTAACCTTGTTTAGCGACAATATTTAGGTGGTGGTTGCCTGGCGTCAAACACATGCACACCCTCCACCCTGGCTCCCCTGCAATCCACGCAACATCGAGGCCGGTTCTCTGCTTAACGCCGCTGAGCCGCCTTGCTCCACAGTGGAAATGCTGGTTTTTCGACTGGTCACTGAGTTCCTAGCAATGCGCACCGAAGAGCGTTGCACCTTAATTGACTGCCAGATAATCATTATCCTCTTCGTTTCTGTCAAACCTAGCGTAATCAGTCAAGCACACATGCATCTATCTGTGCCGTCCTTGATTACACATACTCCGGCCACGTAAGATCAAGGCTTGGTGTACCGAAGACTGGTAATATCACAGAACGCGTCTTGTCCGCACGCACTGGCTGTATCAAAATGCGCATGCGCGTTTCCATAGACGCAGTCCAGTGTCGGCATCAATTGGTCACAGCCCAGCACCTCAGTCCGGCCGGCCTACTCTGACTGACAGAATTACATAGCAAATAGTTTGACTGAAATGCCGAATCTATGTCTTTTGGGAACCTGGTTACATCCTTGCTACAGCTCCCCCATGTGCCAAAGCCACTGCCTACTTCAATCAATGTCCATGGCGTTCCACCCTAACAAAAGTGTGCAATATAGTCTTGAGAACACCAATAGCCACGCCACTTATTCGCCTCTGGGTGCCACGTGTGCGAAATGAGTTGAGTACCTGTGATTGACCTGTACACCCTCTTTGTGGAACAAGAATGCACTGGATGCTAGTCAAAATCTACTTTCAGTTAGGGACATTTAAGGAACCGTCATATGATGCCACAAAACAAACAAAAGCCAACGTAAACATGCATTCTAAAACTACAGAGCCTTATAAGCTAGTTAAAACCAGGGACAGCGGCAAGCATCAATGTAGTACGGATTCATGCGCCACATCGAGATCAGTGGCGGCATACCCGAAATTGCTCTGCTTCTGTCAAAGAGGGCCGCGGTGAAAGTTGTTTCACCCTGACCTGGTTGGCGAGTGCCCGGCGCTTTTCGACGTGGGCCACAGCATTGGGTACACCAGCCGAAGAATTTGGGGAAAGGGGGAAGGCGGATGGAGCAGCTGCACTGTGTTGCCCACTTCCGGTTGTCTATCTCAACTGGGCATCCGGCAGCATGCACCCGTTGTTCTAACGGCAGCACAACATGCACACCCACTTTCTGTGATATTGGTGGGCCCCATGTAGATAGAGCACGAGCAACCGTTGGCTGCACGACGCAACAGCCAGCATTCATGCTTGTTTTTACTATTCCGAGCTCTAATATGGAGCAGTCAACTTTTGCTCGAAGACCTCCACTAACTCCCTGGTACGTACAGTTTGGCATCACACTACCTCCTACAATTTGGAAGATGCTTCTTAAGAGGAACTATCACGAAAGCTCAAGACCCGTGTTGGATGCTTCCCTAAGCATTTCCAACACGACGTTTAGTCCTTCAAGTGAAAGCACAAAGTGTCTCCAGTGGCCCCGCCCCTGCAAAGAGTCAGCGTCCGAGCTTGCCGTTTCGAGTTGTGCACTGTTCATGCACAAACTAGCATAGCAGCGACAGACTCCGTGTTGTGTTTACAGAATTATTCCGTCACACGATAAGGATGCTCTGTCACGCGCGAAACGGAACTTTACCCAGGAATCTGCATCGGAAACGCTCTAAATAAACGGCGCCCAATGTTGAGCACGCAACGCATCGCTTCACTTGCAAACCGATTAACCCGCATGCTGTGAACTATGCAGGACCAGCGTCTTGCGATGCCAAAAGGGCCCGCATGTATCGTATTAGTAAAAAGGCCTACGCAGTTGTCGCAAGCCCCCTTTACACAGTCTAGCGGTTTTCTTCCCGATTTCGCACTCGCGACACACGTAAGTATGCAGGGCAAAGTGGAGCAGTCTCACAAGATCATGATGTCGAGTAGAATACGCGTAGCAGGTGTTATGTACAGTCGACAGGATACTTGAACCACCCTCCAAATATGGGCCTTGCTCCTCCATTCAACTCGGCAAGCATGCACCTATGTTCGTTGTCATGCAACGCAGTTGTTTGTTTTTACTTAACCGGACCCGACGCACAAAGGGCCATAATTAGTAACGAGCGGCATGAGCGTACAAAGCCTTCTGGAGAAGTTTAGTACGGAGAATCTGCATTCTGAAACGCCCAGGCAACTCTCTGGCAGGACGAAACAGGTGTACGCTGCCTCTGCCTCCCACTGACGGGTCTAAACAGCGCAATAAAAATGCAACGCAGTACATCCGACAGCGCCACTCCGTAGGAATTGCGCACGTTCAAGCGGACGGTCCGCCCTAAGGCATGGCGTCCCACCTTCCTTCCGTGCGATGCTGCCTGTGCCCGCCAAAGTAGGAATGCAAAACATTGATTGTTGCATATAGCTGCGGCGCAAAGCCATACCTAGTTGTACAACTTCCAAAATGCAAAGCACGCGTCACACCGTCACTTAAAGACTGGATGCAAGCAAGCCAAGACAGGCCGCGTGCGGGCAGCGTATACAAACATGATTTTTTGCAAAAACCGTTGTAGCTATAAGCTATCAAATGCACCATCAGGGACAAAGAAAGACGCCGTTGACAACCATTGCTCAAAATGTCCAGCAACGTTTAAATAGCTCCCCCTGCAAAGATGAGACTTCCCAGAAAGGGCCTAACGGCGTGCAGGCAGAAACGAGGTCGTAGGTCCGTGTATCCCAACGATGAGGCTACCTGTAGTATACGGTACGCCTGAGGTCCGTGGTCACTTTCAGCCTGCGCGCCAGCAGAGCAGAGCAAAACAGTTGCTTTAAGGAGGAACGCAACGCGTTACCTTCTCGTTTTACATTACTCTTAACGTAGTGAAGCATTCCTCACGCGGGAACCTAGAACGTTTGGTGCTTGTTATCGTGCAAATTGCTGGGCCTCAAATAACACAAGTGTCATCACCAACACAACAGGACAGATCGGCGCTCAGCGACCTTCGAACCTCCCTGTAGCCGCCGAATCCCGAGCACAGGGACCACAGACCACACAAGGATCCCATGCGCAGTAGGCAAAGCAAGTAGTAAAGAAACTGGAACTGTTAACAAATCGACCGGGCTGGCAAAGCCACTGCATGTGCAGGTGTGCAGGGGAATGTGAAGTCATTGTCAGAACGAACTAAGATTAACAAACCGCTCCTGGTTCCACTTCATCCGGAACGCAAAAACCAAGCTTCATTGCAGTTTACAGATTGCATACGGCCACCGCAAAACCCATCGCAGGCATAGAAGAAGAGCGAAAGCGGTCCCTTCGCACATCGCAGTATATTAGCAAGTGTCCAAGGACGTTTTCCCCAACTAACTGAAGGGCTCGCTGCAAACACTGTACACTACCATCGTCTTTGAAAGAATCTCCTTAATATGAAGCATGTGCGTGCCAAGTTTTTATTGTTATTCCGCCCAACAAGTAGACGTTGTTATAGACTTTGCGAGATGTGCCTAGGCACACTAGGCCAACCCGTACACACCCAGATTCGACTGGCAAAGCCAGTTCATGCCGAGGTCCAAGTAAAGTCATAGGGACGAACGAGTACGGGCCAACCCAACTAGGTTCAAATCCAGAATGCAGGAAACGAGTCCAATGGCCTCTAGGAGTCCATGCACAAGGCAAGCAAGACCGGCCACAGTAAAAACGGAAGAACGGAATTTGTAAACCAATGGCAGTAAAGAAAAGCACAAATTGTACTTGCAAACACGGCCATAGATAGAATTTATCGGTGCACCGCTCTGCCAAACCCGCCGCAAATCACAGTATGCGATGCCCGCCGTAGTGCCCTACTGAACGTAGTTAGCCTAGTGCTCTGCAGTGATTCAATGTTTCGCAAGCCTACGATTCACTTCACGAAAATATACTTAATCGTCCTGGCCGGAACTCCGACCCTCTCGGAAGCGATGGTCGCCGAAATGCAAGACCGGGCTAGCAAAGTTAGCGCCTGCCCGGGCTATACTTGAGGCGCAGCTGCATATAGTTGTGGTGAAATCCCACGCGTCTTGTGGCGACATACAGGCTGCATGTAAGAAAGCCACACAAAATTGCTCACAGGAAGCATATGACGAAGTGATGGCTTGTAACACTGCAGCTTCGTAAAGTTGACAGAGCCTCTGTCCGACCACAACGGAAACTCTGCTTGGCATGATTGTCCAAAATGCCCTACAGAGCTTCAAGGCCTTCACCAGCAAATACTATACGTCACCCAAGGCCCTTACACTTCACGCAAAGCCACTACTAGTGTGGAAGCATAGCAAAAACCGCAGACAAAAGCCGCATCGGCTAGAGTAGCATAACTGGATGTCGTACTAGCAAAGTACAAAGTTTGCATTCCGTGGTCAAACGCAGAACAGCAAAACAAACCGATTGCGTAGACGCAAAAATCCTTCCCACAGGGCGTTGCTGCGAAAAGAACGCGGCATCCTTTCGACGGCACACTAGAACGTTTGTTGCCAAACACGCTGCGAACTGCCTAGCCTCAAACAGCAGCCTGGTATCATATCTACCGAAAAAGCTTGACTTGGCGCCCACCAATGTCTCCATGTCTCCTGTGCCTGCAGCTGCTGGGCACTGCCAAGGGGCCCAAGAGAAGTAGCAAAGCGGGAAGCTGGAGGATCGGAGCCCTCAATAGAAACATCGGTTTGGTGGAGCCAGTGCATGTGCGGAACTGTGTGAAGCCATAGTCCGACACAGCAACAAGTAGCAAGCTACATCGAGTTGCACGTCTTCCAAAGTGCAAACTGAGCGTTTTACTGAAACCTACTGACTGCACGGCAGCAGAGCACAACAAGTCGGCGACGTAGGAGAAGAGCACGAATAGTGGCTCCTGATGCCTCAGTAGCTGGCAACTGTCGCAGCACACCTTGGCCAAGAAACTGTAAAGTTTTCGCTGCAGTTCCTTGTTCACGACAATCGCCCCTTAAGTACCCGTTCTCGAGGCCACATTGGTCCCCAACAATATTCTACTGTACTACCGTCAAAACGCTAGACTTCCTGAAATGTGCCTGATGGAAGTGAGCTATGCAGATACTCGAGCAACAACCGTGTGCTACACGTCCAGGCTCGGCTGGCAAAGTCCGCCCACAGCAGGATGGGACTACGGCTGGTGCAATCCGTAGCTGAATGGATTGCTTGCAAACGGCAAGGCGACTGGCAGGTATGGGCCACGACAGTGGGGCAAATCCTTACCACTGAGACTTTTCAGGGCACCCCAAATTCTTGGGTGCAGACCTGCGCCTGTACAGGTGCGTCGCGCTAGCAGCAAATCTGAAACGGTACAGCGTATCTTTGCCCCCAACGGCAAACTTTCAAAATAATGTGTTTTCGATTTCTGTTGAAACGAACCGATCCAGTAACCGACTAGGTTTGCAGTGCTACTTGAAACAGCCAAATTAGTGCTCGATTAGCCTCGGAATGCTAGATCTA
>CAJFCZ010000309.1:0-16240 GCA_904066245.1 Eimeria sp. OTU-Y
CAAATACAATACGTTGGTTGGCTGCAAACAGAGTTGTTTTATGTTTTATCGAAAGAAATTTAAGAAAAAGAATTCAATTTTTAATTCTTTTCTTCTATTTGCAATGAAGAGAAACCGTTTTTTTTTCTGTTTTTCTCACCGTGAATGTGGCAACTCTTCAACAACTAAAACTAAATCCCCTGGCTCATGTCCAATTCTATTTTCTCCCATTCCTTCAAACATTATTTTCTCTCCTGTTTGCATGCCTCTCTCAACAGTTGCACTTAATTCAATTGATTCCATTTCAGTAATACCGCTTGGGCATTCCTGTATTATATTAAGAACACAGAAGAAAAAGCGAGAAAAAAGAATAAACAGCAAACAGCAATAGCAGCTAACCACCCTAGGGCTGCTTGTTCTGCCTCTTTTAGCAAAATAACTGAAGAAAAACAAGAGAAAGAAGGAACATAAGAAAGCAAACAACCGAAGAAGAAGAAAAGAGAGAGAAAGGCAAAGAAAGAAAGATGAATTGATTGCTTACCTTGCAGCCTTGTATCCAAGCTCTGCCTTGATCTACACAGGAATCATCTTGAATCTGATTTTGTACTATAAAGCCAGGCCCCATCTGTTGTGTTATTATGCGTATTCCGGGCCCCTTGCAATCCTTTTTTTTCATCATACATTCATCTGCATTGATACAGAGAACTGGTCGAGAGAAACTAAAGTCTAAGCTAGCTCCATCATATAGCTGCTCTAAGGTAACAGGCAATTTCAAAATTGTTGAAGGCGCCTGGGGAATTTCTCGGGCTCCTCCCCGCCCACCAAACCCTCCGAAACCACCGAAACCCCCGAAAAATTCAGAAAATACATCAAATGGATGGCCCGAATCTTGGCCTGCCCCTTGCTTCAGTCTGCAAAAAAACAAACAAAAAAACAATATTTTAAAGAAAAAAAAGAAAAACAGCTCATTTTTTTGTATGGGTTCCTCTCATTGTTGAAGAACTTCGCTGCGTCAGATTTTCTTATTCCCCTACTCCTGCACCCCAAATCTAGGAAGAAACAGTTGAATTAAATTAGAAAACAATTGAACTAAAGTATCTTTGCCTATTTTCTTTCTGAATTCGTCGATTACTCACCGCTCAAGCCCTGCGTGGCCCTGGGCATCGTACACCTTTCTTTGTTCTGCATTACTAAGGACTTCGTAAGCGTAGGAAATCTCTCGAAACTTCGCCTCTGCATCGGGGCTTTTGTTTTTATCAGGGTGAAACTTCATGGAGAGCTTTCGGTAAGCCTTTTTGATTTCAGTCGTTGTTGCGTTTCGCTTCAAACCGAGGGTGGCATACAGGTTTCCCGGCTGCGATGGCTCCGCAGCTGCAAAGGGAATGAAGAGAGGCAGCGAGTTTATGTCAAAAGAGCTGTCAGAAAGGGCAAAGGCGCCCAACACGGCCAGAAGCCGTGCTGAAAGGATGCCCATGGTCGACGGTCGGAGGGATGCGGGGGGTCTTCAAGCGCTGCAGATCTTGAGAAAGAGAAGGAAATATCTCTAAAACATTCAGTTCAAACCGTAAACAACAACAGGCTGGCGCCCCGGATGAAAACTCAAAAAACGGAAAGCTGAACGAACGTCATGAAACGCGCGGGGCCGTGCAGGAAAGACGATATCGCATAGAGAGGAACAACCGCCAAAGGAAAATAGATCAAACCCCTATCAGCTATTTTCAAAAACAATTTATACAAGATGTGAGGCTGCGGATCCGCTATCAAACCCAAACGAACTCAAAAAACAGCCGAAAAAGCAAATGGATGCGAGACGCCGGATGCATCCAAGGGAGGATATCAACAAGAAAAGGAACCTCCCCGTGTCTCGTCGCCCTCTTATAAAATAAGAGTTTGAAGGCTACTTAAGTCATCAAATAAACAAATACAAAGGGGCTTTCCTCTCACTTGGCCGGCGGTTTGAAAAGCCCCAAATACAAAGACGCGAACACGAGGGCGGGTGGCTTGCTCATTTTAACTCACAGAAATCAACTCAGCATTCCACACCCTCAGTAATAATCCGAAGAAAGTATAATTAAAGCATCCCAATGAAAAACAGAATGTGAAAAAGTATAAATTCAGCTTTTGTGTGCTCCGTTCATAACCACCATCAACGGCGCGCAACAGTCTGGCATCCCGTGTCTGTAAGTGCTCAGTGTTCCTATGCTTTAATACACTTTTGCTACTCGAAGCCAAACAATTACTTAATACCTTCAGTGTCATTACTTGCATCAAAAGGAGCTCTTGTATAATGGTTGGCAGGATCCCCTTGCAGCCGGGGTCGCAGCATGTAACAGAGGGTCCCTGTAACGTGGCCTATAGGAGGTTAGTACGTCTGTCTCTACTTGCCTGCAGATTGAGTATGGGCTGCTAATGACATGCATATCAATCCTCTCCACTCTCAGTGCATGAAGCAAGAGAGGGCTTTATTGTTTTTGCTTATGGGGCTGCCGTTCAGCAGTCGTTGCGACATAGCGGGTTGCAACGCATGTCACCGAGCTCCAAGTTCCAGCAACCCCTGGCCCATACGCTGGTGTGTGTAGGGGCAGTAGGAGTGGGCTGGGAGTCCAACTGCACCTTGCGAGCTCTTATCTTGCTTTTTAGGTACATTTTGCGAGCTCTGATCTTGCTTTTACTCAACTGCAACACACGACGGTGCTTTGATGGGCCCATGGGCCCTCGTTCCACAGCCATAAGTTAGCTGGGAAAGATTCACGTTGGCCTTAGGGCGAAGAGTGCACGCCAATAAAAATGCCCAATAATTGTCCTCAGCGGTAGCGCATACAGCAAAAGAGGATCGGTTGTTCTTGCATGTGAGTCTAATGCGCATCATTTAGTTTCAGCGAGGTGCGGTGCAACTGATGTGGGCTGGCATCCTGGCCTGGGCTGCTACTGCCACGATGCCGGGAGCCCAGGAGTGGAGGCCTACTACTTTTGAGGAACTTTCGCCTTAAGCGTTCTGTTCTTCATTACAGCTCACAACTGTCCCTGGAAAAGATCAGTGGCCCTCACTACCATTTGTAGAGCAGCATGGTTTAGGGGGGCATGTTCCAGCGACGAATATCACCCAAAGAGCAGGGCAACCTTCTGCACAACTGTGATTAGTAACAAATGCGCTCGGAAATGTAGGAAAACATTTTAAAGACACTCCCATATACTTTTACTTCTCCTCTTGCACAGCGGGCACTGATAACCCTCTCCCCTCTAGTGGAGAGCCAACCATTTTACGAGAGCCTCGCTTAGGGGAAGCATGTTCGGTTTCTGCTTCCTATCCTCTGAAAAGCTCTTTTCCACCAAAACCAGTTTATATTAAACTCCTCCACCATTACCGACCACCCAAATATGAGAGATGACACGAAGCGGGGGAAGGGGAGGACTTTCTTGCTTCCCTTTACTTGAACCCCCGTCTTCAAAACGCAACGTGAGACATGCTGATATTGGCAGCTCGTGTTATAAGGGCACGCCCGACGATGGTAGCCACACCTAAGCTAAGCTTTCAGGTTTCTGGAGCGCAACTGGACCGCGGAAGCCCTCAAGCACGAGCTGTGACGTAGGTTTATTCCTAGGCCAGCGAGGGAACAGAAGGAGGCAGAGCTGGGAAAATTTAAGCAAGGGAAACTGTCGGTGTAGCGCTGCATTGGGAAGCATCAACCAGGGTGAACGAGGAGCTTCTATATAGTTAGTTCATGATCAGGGTGTTCCCCGTAGAGGGACAACCTTGCTATGCTATATCAGCAACCGGTTGTGTCGCGGTGAGAGAACTAAGCGGGGAAACGGATGCACGTGCCGAGATGAAGGATTACCTACTCATGGAAAGAAAGGCAGTTTCCGCACTCCAAGCTGAGAAGGAAAAAGCTGGTATGGAAGCAACCCAGAGTTGGAGCTTACCAACATTGAGATACTGTGAGTGCGAGACACGCCCAAACAGGGACTAGAAGCGGTAGCCGGCAGGTGCAAGCAAATCTGGTACCCAGAAAGCCCGGAAAACGTCACCTGCCGAGCGCTTGCTTCTTTTGCAATAAGCACAGCTATACAACTCGATACAAGAAACGGACGAAAAGTGCTAAGGGACTGGAGGGGCCGGACTTTCAACAGCGCTCCCAAGGGAACAAAGAAGCAGATCAGGGAAACACCCGGGCCCAAACGGAACGTGTGCTGTACCGATGGGGCTGAAGTAGGTTACTGCCGCGCCCGCAGGCCTTCTGCAAGACAGCTCTATGTGCCTGTTTATGCTTGGCTTAATAGTCAGGAGTTGCTAGCACTTGCCAGCACTACTTGATACTGTCTATGAAGTGGACTTAACATCGAATGTCATGCCAAGGTGGTGCAACTTGACTGCCCATTCTTTGGCGTAATTTCTGCGACAACGCTTCACGCATGGCAGGAAGGAAGAAAGAATCGGAAAAACCACTAACGGAAAATGTGACTTTGAGTGTGAAATGGAGCATATCGCCATGATACGGAACCTCAACATTGGATCGGTTTACCACGGTGTAATCCTAGGCATGTCATAAGCGGCCCGCTGAAGGGCAGACGTACATCGAGCTGACGATATGGTCGAGATCTACGTGCCAGGAAACGATGGAAGATGGTGCATGCCAGGGCTCCTAACGGGATTTGCATCTTCTACGGTAAGGGAAGTAGAACCAGTGTCTCAAGGAGGAACAAGCGCGGAGGTTCCTACGCACTGCAGAAGAAATGCGGGAAACGATGGAAAAAAGGTTGCAATCCACCGTCATGCTCTTATGAAGGACAGTTTTTTCAGGCACTCGATCGAGCAAGCACCCGAAGAACAGGAGAAGTGGACCTAGTCGAAGAGCCAGCTCTTAGGTGTGCAAAATAACAAAGAGCTATCACCAGGCAGGCCACGCACTGCACGCACAGTGCACCGCATTGAACACATTCCCAGGGCTGCCCCTAGCTTTGTTCCACGGCACCAGCGAGTCCACATCTTGAAGACAAAATCAAGCGGCAAGTAGGTAACCTATTACGAAAAAGCACGGTTTATTAAGCGCCAACTAGTACGTTTGGGCATAATCCACTGTTGGCAAAGAAAAAGAACGGAAGGTAGTGTACGAACGTCCTCATTAACCCCTGAAACAAAATCACAATGGAACAGAAATATCCGATGCTCTGTATAGGCGACCTTTTCGATCGTTTACAGGGTTTGGCAGCATGTTCATCATCTGGCTTCTATGAGGCCTTTTTCTGACCCCAATGCATCCTTAACACATGTACAAGACTGCGTTCCCTACCCGCACCCTATAGTTCGAGTACACTTGCGTACCTGTTGGGCTCATTAATGCACCTACCAAATTGCAGCAGGAGGTCAATAACGATTTACTGGGGACAATAAATAAGGGGTTGATGGCAGTATTCGTCGTGGCTTTTTACTAAGCAGGAATGTGCAAGAGCACTTGCATCACATGCAGCGTCCTCTGCAGCGGCTGCGGGAGAAGCAGTGCTTTGAGCTGTTGTGTAGAACCCTTTCGTGTTTGTTCCCGTGTTAGTGTGCTAACCTACGTTGTCGGCGTACCCTCAAATTGAAGATATCGCCAAACCAACAGTGTTGGCTTTCTAAAAAGATTTAGGTAACCAAGGAAAATATCTCGCGCCATCGACACAGTATAAACTGCAACACAATAACAAGAGGGAACAATTTTCCGAAATTGGTTCCTAAACGCAAGCGTATCATAGTTGAGTAAACCCCTTAACATAACTGTTTCCAAAGAACAGCTGACCTCCTGTCCCGCCCCCAGGCACCCTGTTTCCCATAGCCCGTAAGCTTGGGCTAGGGAAGAGGAGACTGCCTGGCGTGCAGTGCTATGCACCGTGTCCCTACAGCAAGGCAGCCCCGTCTGCAAGCGCAGCCAAGCACCATTTCTGCCTCCCGCAACACCGTAGACAACTGATACTCACTTCGTCGGGTCTCCATCGGCAGTTTCCTTTCAAAAAGTAGAGGCCCATCAACTTCAGTGAGCGTGTGCCAAATCCCACAGGCCGCATCATTTTTAGAACGCCCTGCCCTACGTAGTATCACACGTTACCGCTCACATATTACACTGAAAATCGGTTATTTCTGTTTACAGTACATATGAATTAGCCTCAAGCACTATCTTTTAGTATTTTCTGAGTTATAGTTTTGTGTCTGCACTTCAGGCCAGTTTATTGCACGTATGGCCAGGGACACGTCGTCGATGCCGGAGCACAAAGCCAGCATGGCTTCACAGCCGCAGCGCAAGAATAAAGGGGGTGTGAGTCAAATTGCCCTTCGTATCTCCCACTGAATAGGGAAATAGTTTTCTTATTCGCACCAGAAGCCCAGCAAGCAGCAAAAACACTATTTCAGGAGCAAGCCGAGGACGTGGAAACTCGAATACGTATTACAACCAAACGACCCGGTGCCAAGGATGTGGGAATTCGAATAACTATTCTAAATATTAAACAGCATATGGAAAAGTTAGGGTTTCATTGCTGTTGCTGCATTTTGTGTACACCCCACAAGACTTCCCTTCCGCCGTTAACGCGTGGTCAGCGTTCACTGTGGCGTCTGCGTCAATGTCCTTATATGTTTTGTTTTCTTTACACATTATATTCACGATATTGATATTTGAGCAGAAGCAAGATTTCTTTCTTTACTGGAGAAGGCTGTTTCCTAGTCTCGCTGCCATGATGCGGACCACCAAGCTGCTCTACAGGTGACACACTCCGCGACACACTGGGGAAACGCGCATCATAGGGTATCTTCCACACTCTAAATCCTCTGAATAAATCAGAACAAATGAGGGCTTTTCGAGTTTTGCTAAATGATCCCTCAGATTCAGAGAACGAATGTTGTACCATCGTGCAACCGCGCTCCGGGTGACGGCGGCGCAGGTGGGAATGTTGAAGTTCTTTCTAAGATTCCCCCACTACCCAGTACAATTATCTATGAAACTAAATCAGAAACGCGTATTTGGTTGTTTATACTGACACAAATATGCTCAGATTCTGCTCCCGACAAAGCCTAGCTGCCACTATTGACACGGGCTGCTCGCCCGGGCAGTGCAGTTCTTGAAATTTCCGTCGCGATTACGTAGCGAGTCAATAGGACCCCCAGTACACGACCGTTTCCCCTCTAAGTCTTCTAATTACCTTCCTTTCGTTTGACTCGAAGGTGTAGTGGGCGTGTTCACTCGCATTAGCGACGACCCTACCATTTTATCGTCGCAGAGGGTCTGTGTCGTGTACCCTCTTGGCTACCGTTCTGCTCTTCCTCATGCAGAGGCCCCCATCAGCATATCGGATACTACATGTAGACCCCCCGTGAGACACTTCTCGTCCACCGTCTAACAGTGGACAGCCCTGGGAGAAAGAAGGCCATGAGGGGAACTTTTATGCTGCTCTCTCTCCTTCTGCTTTGGGACCCTGGTTCCCGCTTTGTTATTTCAGGGCAACCTGGGAATCGTAATACCTTTCTCGAGGCTCCGGAGGCCTTGCGCCCCCGTGAGGGAGCTGGATCTACTCGTGGAGTGGGTAGCCTCCTGGCCAATCAAACGCACGCCACTGAGTCCAATATGCCGCTTTCGAACCATGGAGCAGCGCAACTTACAGAGTCAGCTTCAAATGTTCCCGCTGGATCGCATCACTCATCAGGTTCAGGAGTGGATGCCAGCACCCGTGGAGCACAGTTGGGCGTGCAGGAGCCTCTGTCGTTTTATGGGAATGTTCACTTCGCAGACCCTATGCCAGTAGCTGAAGTCCCGATGTGGATATGGTAAGACCTTTCTTACTCCAATTTTGCTGCCACTGTAACAACGAGTGCAGTCTAGGCGTGATGGTGTAGGTGAACACACCTAACAGTCATGCTTGCATTGCATGTCCACATAAATGCTCTAGAGTAAATAAAACAAAAGTCCCCGTACACACAGGGATTATTTATGAGGCTGCGTCCACTCCCAATGAAACAGAGATGCATGCGCTGCCATGCGCCGACTTGTATAACGCGCGTCCGCATGACGAGCACAACCACATACTTCCCACAATGACGCAAACTTGGGCATGCTGCGGCACACGCATGCTGCTGTACACAGCAACACAGTAGCACATGTTAAGCGATTTTTGGCGTTTGCTTTTTTCCCCTCTTCCAGGTCCTCGTCGACCGTCATATGCGTATTGTTGCTGTTGCTGTGGGTGTTTCACCAACGACGGTTTTCTGTAGTAGCAGCGCAACTACGGTTGATCCAGCGCCGCTGTTTCATCCCTCCTGCTGCGCTTCACATGAGCCTTGTATACTCCTTCTTTCCCCTATCAGGAGCAATCGCCTGGTGAGATATTCCGACACCGGCAGAAGCAGTAATCCAAGCCTCGACAGTAGAGGCAGATCGGATAGCAGAGAGAGGTGTAACAGCAGTGCCTGGCGTGCACAATGCTTCCGGCCAAGTTTTCCACTGCATGAGAACCTAGTCCACCGCTGTGCCAGTGTCTACCCTTGGTAACCCTTATTCCCTGCCCGCCGGTGCTGCTAATGTGGCTTTTGTCAATTCAGGCTCTCCCTTCTGGAGCCCCGTGTGGGTTTGCTGCTGTCGCAGCTTCGGTCGGCATGGGAGGTTTGTTGTTTGCATTGTTTCATGCTTCTAATGCTGCACCTGATGGGTGGCCCAGAGACGACACTGCTTTTAATACAGCATCAAAACTCTTTGCTGCCACCTGAAAACAGCGACGGAACCCTTGACCGTGTGAAGAAGGTCTCCATTTCGACGGGCGTCGACTGGGAACGCAAGCAAGGCAGAATTGCATTCCCTCCTTTGCAGCTCGAGCAGATAGACACGCAACAGAAGGGAGGGACACGCGAGAAAGCGACTACGTTGGAGCCCAGGCTAATAGTTGCCCAGCCTCTTGGTCAGTCGCTCAGCGATGGCAGCAGCAGCAACAACTACGGCAACAGACACGAAGGACCCCACATATGCAAGTTTCATCCAAGAAGACTCTACCGCCGGGGCCTTTCTGCCCCGAATCTGCTGTTTTCAGAAGAATCACTGCCAGCAGTAACATCAGCAGAACCAACAGTACGAATACCAGCGGCATCTGGAACAGCGCCAGAGGTGGAAGGAGAGGAGTTGGCTCCGAATGGGACGAGGCAGTGGGAGTGTCAAAATACTGAATATTGCTGCAGGGATTCCGCAGCTGTACAACAAGCAGCGATCGCACTCGAAGCATTACAGGAATCAAGCAAAGTAAGTCTTGGAACATCAGAGGGTGGTGAGGAACCTGCCGAGGCATCTCTAGCGGCAGCTGATGCTGATGCTCTTGGCGTCACATGTAGCGTTGCCCAGCGGGCGCCAAAGAGCTTCCAGGGGTCTAAGTGCCCTTGCACGGCTACAAGTGCTGCCGGTCATCAAAGGCGCATTAGATGGACACGGGCCCGGCGGGCTAGCTGTTTTGGCAGCAAGAGCTGCCAAAGCAGCAGCAAAGCCGTGACGTTTTCCCGCTACAAGGGAGAAGTCCGACGGTCGGGGTCTGAAGACATCAGCCGCGGTTGCAGCGGACTCAAGATCAGCAGTGGCAGCAGTCCCATAGGTTCTGCAGAGACGCAGAGGACTCTCTCTGTTTGGCGTCGGTGCAGAGAAAAACTCCACAGGCAGCGGCTGAGGCTTCGGGCCATCAATAACCGCCGGAGCAGCGCGCCACCTTTTGCTCCTGCAGAGGTGACCGTTGCGCCACCAAGTAAAGGAGCAGATAGATCGCCGTTCGAGGAGGATGCACTCATCCCAGCTTGTCGTACTGCTGCTGCTGCTGCTGCTGCTGCTCTTGCTCCTTCTTCCTCTGGCGCAGTTGCTTCTGCTGGTTGTGATGCTGGCGTCGCCAACCTGCCAGAATTCCATTTACAGCGTCCACGAGAATCGCAGGGAAGCTCCGGAGTAACGGGATCCGGACGCAGTGGCAAGGGTCCATCCTCCGCGGATAGAAGAGCTGGTGCAGCTGTTACTGTCACTGTCACTACTGCGACCCGGCCCACAAGCAGCCAGCCCGTTGTTAACATACCTCCTACTTCAACTCCAACGACCGCTGTTGACATTGGGCGGCAGGATCAGGAACTACATAAGCCTCAGCAGCAGGGACCGCTGCAGCAGCAGCAAAGGCAACGCGTTTTGCGGCTAGGCCCTGCTGAAGCAGGGTCATCAGGGTTGGGAGCAGCTGTACCTGGCAGCACTTGCAGCACCGCCTTGACCTCTCACGGATCTTCTCCAGCTGTGTTGTTCGCGGGAAAAGACCAGCGTGCAGATGCGGCTTCTCGGGACATCCACCGAGAAGAAAAAAATGTCGACCTCCAGACGCAGCCAAGGCCTACTTCTGCTGCAGATGCTGCTTTCGAATCCGAGAAGAAAGGCAAAAACACGGGAGCTACTAATAGGAGAATATGGTTCGTGCCACCACTTTGTTGCCTCGCCTGGAACACAAGTGCCAGGCCGTTCTCGGCGGTAAGACGTCTTTAGCATCGTACACCAGCCCTTGCTGCAGCAGCTGCAGTGGGCACAGAAGCGCTGCTGAGGTGCTCGTGGCGGTTCCCCCGGTGCTGTGAGCATTCCTGCCTGCGTCGCTGTAGCCGTATTAGATGTTGGGGTTGAAGTCCTTCCTCTCGAAATTCTGTGTAGTCTTCTTTCTCGCCCGTTTGTATGCCGAAGAAACGACTCCCTGAGTGCGTTTGTTCAGTGGGATCTGCGCATGAGCTACCGCTGCCTACTTCCTTTTACGGTGCTGAAGCTGCTGAGAGTGTTGCTGTGTTATTTGCTGTCAACTCTAATGCACCTCGGAATCGAGAGACAAGAAGCTCAGCCGGCCGCTGGTGTTCCTACGGATGTTAATGCGGCTGTTGGGTGCGGAGCGAATCAACAACATCTGCTGCAGCGGCTGCTGCAGCTCTGCTGCTTCTCTTCCTTGGTTATTGCCATGTGGGGCCTTGCCGTCGTCTTCGTTGCCACACGACCTCTGCTGAAGCCCTTTAACATCGGTGAGAATAAAACCTGCTGGTTCACAAAATCTCAGGGTTTTGATGCAAGCCCCACGTGCTGAAGCTCGCTGCTGCTGTGGCAGGTTTCAATAACTAGACAGGGAACTGCATGCATGCTGATCTGTGTGTACACCTCAGGTTGGAAATTTACCTGCCTGAAGGCCCTGGTGTTTTTCATACAGCTGCTAGAGCTTGCTGCGGAGGTGTTGCAGCCCATTGCCATTTCTGCCTCAGATGGTGCTCCTACAGCAGCAGCGGGAGCACAGAAGATATATGTCTTTACCTTCCTCGAGCTTCTAGGCTCCGCTATCTGTGCTGTGATGGCTACTTGGGCATATAAGCCGGGAGACTTGTTGCGCGCACACCAGCGCTTGCTCCTGCTGCAGAAGCAGCTCCCCCTTGATGCTGTCCCAGCAATTGAAGGGGACGGCAGCTGTAACATCGCCTGTGCGAAGGGGAGACTTACTTCCGAACCTTTCAGCAAGCTGATAGCAACGGCTAGAAGACGCAGCTACAGATGCTTCCGGCAGGCCCCAGCATGAAGGGTAAAGGCCCTGGAAGCCTTCAAGAGGATAAGCACCTCACGGGCGTACGCACGAGCTTATCTACTGAAGTGCATAAGCAGATGCCGCCTGTAGCGAAGTGCACAGGCAGCAAGTGCTGCCTTCCCTCAGAGCGTCTACTAGTTGCAACTTCGTCCCGTAAAATGGCATGTGTAATTTCTGAGTGCTATGTGCATACCTCCGCTGCAACTGAGCGGAATCCTTGTCTTAATTTAGAGTTCTGGCGATGCACGCCACAACACGGCAGTTGATAAATACTGGTGGACAGTAGAGACGCCGAGTAGCGCGTGAGTAGCGGTGGGGCCACTGTATATATGCTGGCCCCGCACCCCTGAGTTCCTCTCTTTGCCGTCTACCGTCCACTATGTGCTCCATATCAATGCCTGCCTAGTATTCGGAGAGTTGCAATCCATGAAAATTGTATGTTCTGCGAGAGAACTCAATACGAACTAATGAGGGTTGCAGCTGTTGTGCTGCCCTGGCTGCAGCAGCTGCTAATAACCTTGCTGCTGCTGCCAAGCCATTTTGGCTGTTGTGGCCGCACTCTATTGATGTGTACGTACAACTGCTGACCCCGCTTTAGGTAATGAAGTGTCTTCCCGACGTGCGCCTGGCCTCTACCCTGGGGGCACATGTATGCTGCTGCAAGCAATGCTGCAACGGTATGTGCAGCCACTCCTATTCGCGTATCTCGTCGCCCCTTTCCATCCAGCTGCAATTTTAGAAAACTTAGCTATTGCTACACCTAAATAGGTTGCCGGATAAGGTAGCTGCTGCGTATGCAGCCCTAGGCACTGCAACAGTATTCCGATGAGCTCCTGCTGCTATCGCTGCTACTCCTATTACAACTATTGCTGTGGCTACTACTTCTGCCGCTCTTGCAGCAGACGATAAACCAAAACCCAAAGTAATATAAATGGCAGTCATACCTACAGTACCTGCGCTTGCGAGTGCAAAGGCTGCCGCTGCTGCAGCTGCAGGACTTTCTGTTGCTGCAACTGCTGCTGTTGCAGCTGATGGAGATGATGTTGCAGCAAAGCTCCTTGCACCTGTTGTTTCTCGCTGACATGGGCCAGCTGCATATGGAGTAGTTGCTGCTGCTGCTGCTGCATGCGCTGGTGCTGAGTTTGTTGCAACTGCTGTTCTTGAGCACGTAGCAGCAGGTCTTGCTGCATTGCTACTTGCTGCTGCAGTTGCTGCACCATTGCCTGTTGCTGTTGCAACTGGAGCTGCTGCTGCTGTATGAGCTCCTGTGGGGTCAGCAAGGAGCTAGAGTCCCCTAGCTGCTGCTGCAGGTGTGGCTGCAACGATTGCTGTAGAGGCTGAGGCAGCGGCGGCAGTGGCTGTTGCAGTGTGTGCTGCAGCGGCTGCTGCAGCGGCTGTAGTACCTGTTGTTGAGTCGGCTGTTGCAGCTGTTGCTGCAAAGCCTGCTGTAGAAGGACCAATGACGGGTCCCCGCTAGGATGTAGTAGCACCCGCCTGCCCATATCTTGACCTGTGATGATAGATGAAGCATCTACTACGGTACTGTGAGACAGCGCGGAGCCTGGAACTGCTGCAGTAGCGGGACCAGGAGCACCGGAAGCCTCCGCGTCCGTAACTGGCGCAGCAAGGGGAAGAGCAGAGACAGACGCAGTCAACACTTCAGGATCGACTGCATTTCCCAGGCTGCTGCCTGTGCGTGCCGTCGCTGGGTTGTGCTGTTGCTGCTGTTGCTGCTGTTGCTGCTGTTGCTGTTGCACATGTTCCCACTGGTTGTCATCGTGCTGCGGCCTTTCCGCCGCTGATGTATCGACACGTTGGAGGTCTGCTTCGCTACTTGAAATATCGCTGTCCAACCAATGCATTTGATGTGAATGGCTGTCTTCAATGCTGCTGCTGCCACTGTTTGCGCTGCTGTTGCTGCTGCTGCCGCCACGAAGATGTGGGACTAACTCCTCACTTTCATCGCTTTCATCGCTATCTTCGCCTTCGTCTTCGTCGCTGTCCTCATCCTCTTCATCTCTCTCTGTACCGTACCCATCGTCTGCCTGTTGCTTCACCGCCACCCCTTCATGCATTGTATCCTGCATTTCGTTTTCCGTCTGTACCTGTTGTCCTTCCGCCATCATTTCAAGATTGGCTGCCGACTGCACTTCATCCGTCTTCGCTTCGAAATTCTGTGGCTCCTCACTATCGTCCTCCTCCTCTGAGTGTCTGTCTATCCCGGTCTGTCTATCGTCCTCCTCTTCGTCACTTGCATGTGCGCTGTCATCGACAACTCCAGCCATTTCATTCAAACCTTCCTCCGATCTTACCTGTCCCAAGGCTGCCTCAGGCAAATCTGCAGCTTCATCTACCACCGAAGCATCCCACCTGTTATCTCTATTAAAAGGGTTGGCGAAAGCCTCGCCTGCCTCGCCTGCCGTTGCTGCCGCTGCTCCCGGTGCTGCTGCGCTCTCTGATGCGCTGTCTACTGGTACTCGAGGCTCCCAGGTAGCTGCAGTAGTTATGCCACTCTCTGGCTCGTCTTCTATTGCAAGTGCACCTGTCTCCGCAGCAGATACATCTGCTGCTTGCTTGCTGTCCTCTACAGACCCAGACAGAGCTAACGGATCGCCCTCCGCTGCAGTTGCTGCTGGCGCTGCTGCTCCCCCTGCTGTTTTATGTAGTGCTGAGGTGGGCGGATCCAACTCCTGTAACGTACCTGTAGCTGTCTCAGCCACGACAGCAGCATCCTTGTTTTCTCGATGGCTGTGCTCCAGTTTCAGCTGTTGCGCCTGCTGCCGCAGTTTTTGCTGCACCTCATTCTGCTGCTGTACGCCGATATGGAGGTGGCTGCTGCCGGGTTGCAGGTTGGGCTCCACACCGACTAGCGATGAAGCTGAAGGCGCTGCAGCAGCAACTGTGGCTCCTCCAGGAAGCAAAATGTATGGCAACGGCTGCTGGTGCTGTGAGTACAGCTGCTGCTGTTGCCGTGTGGGAGAGGCAGCCGAGCCGCCAAACGGTGACAGCACAAGCGGTGCAGCAGCAGCAGCGCCGTGTAGAAACACCTGTTGGGTGGAAGGGTGTGACGGTGCTGCTGCTGCAGTACCAGTATGCAAAGGAGTATTTGTAGGCCCTCTCCAGTGTTGTTGTCGCTGCAGCAGTTGTTGCTGCTGCTGCAGCAGCAGCTGCTGCTGCTGCTGGAGTTGTGAATGCACAAAAGTTGAAGGGGCTGCCGTTATAGCAACAGCATCCCCAGGTGCAGAAGCCGCTGCTGCAGTCTCTCTTGCAACAGCCGGCGCAGCAGCAACCGCAGCAGTGGGGGTGGAACCCCCGGGTGCAGCAGCTGGGGGACTGGGGGCTAAGGCTAATGGCATTACTCCTGTGTGGTATTCACTTGGCAGTATGGGTGACAAGGCAGCAGCAGCAGCAGCAGCAGCAGCAGGTGAAGGAGACGTTGGGACAGCAGGAGAAGAAGATGCAGCAACAGACACAGCAACTCCATGAGATACAGTGGTGTCGTCTGACCTCTCCGCTAAGAGACCATGGGGTATCCATCCACTCGGCCTCTCATCTCGCTGTTGCTGCTGCTGCTGCTGCTGTTTCTCCGCTGCAGATGTTGCTTCTCCCTTCAGCAGGTGCCATAGTGGATGGCCATAGTGTTGCTGCAGTTGATTATCTGGCTGATGCAGATCCCGGTGTTCCTCTTGCATCTGCTGCCCCAGCAGGAACATGGGCAGAGCCTCAGCCTCAGCCGAACCCGCCTGCTGCTGCTGCTGCTGCTGCCTTGGCACAGGATGTGACGACAAGGGACCCTCCAGTGGTCGGACTCCTGCAGCTGCTAGATCTACTCCATGCTGCTGCTGCTGCTGCTGCTGCTGCTCATTTAGCTGCCGTTGCTCCCTCGTCAACAGCAGTACAGCAACGGGCAGCAGCGGCAGGAGCACTAGCAATGCAAGCAGCAGCCCAGCAGCCTGTACCGCTGCTCCATGGCGGAAGCCAGAGCGGAAGAGCATGCTGTTGCCGCTGCTGCTGCCGTCGTTGCTGCCTCTTTCGGCGTCGCTACTGCCACTACTACCACGGTATACGCTACAGCTGGTCACGCAGCTGCTCCCCTATCGTTCTGTCGGCCTGCTGCAGACCTTTCAGAGTCATTCCTTTGTTTTGGGGCCTCCAGCTAAGTGAATGCAGCACTCAGAACAAGCAATAACGGGACGCTGCATCTCTGAAGCTCCATTGCCAAATCGACTGCAGGCGACCAAGGCGGGCACGAGCTTCAAAGACACAAGCCCCTACCTACAGCGTGTGGCCACATGTAAACGAAGAAACAAGAGAAAAACCAACACCTTCAATTATTTACCTTTTGTTTAGGAGAGCAACTCACCACATCTCACCGACTGGGGCTGGCTGGCAGTCGTGCTGGAGGCAGTAGCCGCTGGTTACATGAGGAATATATCATTAGGTGACGACCCGTCTTGCATTAGTGTAAACCCTTTTCACTTCACTCTCTTTATTTTGGGAAATATGAAAACGCTGGCCTCTATTTATTTCGATTTTTACGCTGTCACCCCACGGCGGCACCGGCCGCCGACTCTAAATGCATGGGAAATACGGCGGAAATAGAGGAATAGTAAGCGTGAAATAACAGGCATGTGGATTGAAAGATGCTATGTACTCTTCATAGTTTAATTTTTTCTATTTTTGTCTC
>CAJFCZ010000310.1:4328-16219 GCA_904066245.1 Eimeria sp. OTU-Y
TCACCTTTTGGCCAAAGTATCTGGTCTGTTTTGCGTTGAGAGCAGGTGTAGTATGCGAATTTGCCACTGACGCCATTTTTCAAAGCTGTGCAACTCGTTGCACGGTGATCGTGGCATCGTTCCATTGAGAACAATAGGGGCAAATGCGAGACAAGGCATGTCACGTCGCGTGCACGATATATTTCCGTTTCGGATATTTTGGATTTCGGTTCGAGGAGGATGATCCATGGCACCAGTTGCTTCGTTCTGAAGTCGGTGCTAGGTTTCATCTTCGTCTTCGTGCGTTTTTTCGTGCTTTGTATACATGCGTGTAGGACTGTACGCATCGCTTGACGGAGAGTCACGGGACCTGCATGTGACTATGCAGTTTGCGTGAACGCACTTGCGGCAGCGGTGTAGCGAACAATTCTCTGGCCTTGGCGTGGTGCGTTGTTGTGCCCAGCAAATATGCTCTCAGTAAAAAGACCTCATCTGCACTCAGAGCATATGGGTCTTGTCATGTTCCAGGCTGGCATTGGCGCAACACTCGTTTGCTGTGCATGAGCTCAGCTCCGTTATCTCATACGCGGATAAACGTTAGTCGGCGTACAACAAGGGGGACATACGTTGCCGGCATCATGGGGCTAGGGAGATTGCTCGTGCTGGCATCGTGGGGCTAGGCGGATTGTTCTTTCCAGACAGCTGCCGCCGTGTGGAGAAGTCTTATCTGCGGTTGTGATCGTTCGTCGTTTTGACCAGCAAGTACGCACATAATAAGGATGTAGAGTGGGAAATATAGGACCCTCTCAGAGACTAGAGCAGCTTTGTAGTAAGCCTGAAACACGCGAACCGAATTCCACTTCTCGGTGCTGCTATGGGTATCGAAATGTTTCAGCTCGTGAGAGAGCATGGATGGTTGCGTGTGTGAGTGCATATTTATGTGTTGGCAAAGTAAAAGATAACGGGAGCCCGCCATCCTTTGTATCTGCAGGTTGTGATTGTTTATACACTGCAATATGAATTTTCGAGACATAAAGTGCCGTTACAGACGTTATAGGGGATTTTGAGAGGAAGTGTATGCGCTTCGCAACGCATGGTAGGAGGCAGCCGAGACTGCGGTATTTTTTGTACCCCATGATTTGTAGCACTCGAGACCAGGGAGTTTATGCAATGAGAGCTGACGGCGACCGTGGGCGTGGCCAACCCGAATAGTGTAAATCCGCCAATAGTTTGCGCACAAGAAGTAGAAATTTGTGGCTCAGGCCCGCCCGTCGTATTTGGCGCGATTAGCCAAGCTGTTTTGGCTTTGGAAATTGCGCTGCTTATGAACATGTCATTGGTATTCTTTCGAGGTAGCCATCCCGCTCCCTGCCCATCACAGGCATTCTTCATGATCATCAGAGGCAAACGCGCAGCACGGTACCTTGCTGCATGTGAATCATATATAATATAGGGTCTATACAGTTTTTCACTCTAGTTTCAGCGTGAAGGAACCCGATAATGTCATTGCGTGCATCCAGTTGCTTCGTTTTGCATTTTTCATCAAATTTATGCTTGGCCCGCTAATCCTGGTTTAGATTGGCTGTTTCTCCAGCTAGACGCCTATGTGATGCTTGGCTGGAAAGTAGGGAAATCATGTGTGAGACGATTGTAGGAGTATGTATCCCGTATGTGCGCATTTGCTTCCGTCGTTTTTCGTAACCTTCCGACGTTTCCAGTGCGATATTTTGCCCAGCAAGTATGACCTCAGCAACAAACGCAGCTTCTAAAAAGGTTCATGGCCCTCGCTGGTACAGGTATGGCAAGCACGGATTCATGCATTCTTACTTGCGGATTGGTGAAGCTGCAGTGTGGGAAGAAACGGGACCGTACTTCGGTATAACGTTCTCGTACCCAGTATCCGATGTTCTGCTATGTGTGTCTACGAGTCGTAGTATGGCATTACACGCAAGCCTAGTGAACGTTTGGTACAGTGTCTCTGCAGCGCAGTATCATAGAACGCGGCAACCACTACGCGACGACTTGCCTGTTTAATCTTGTTAAAGGCCAGCTCTACCATGTATGATTGCATTTGTTCTGCGGAATCAAAGAACCAGTGAAAAGCCTAGCGCTTCCTGAAGGGCCGAACCCCCCACCGTTTGCGTCCTTATTGCACCTGCACGAAACAGCATACAGCCACTTGCTCGTTGTGCACCCATGTACGACACAAGAGAAAGTGGAAGCAGCACTGCATGCGGGTGTTTATTGTTAGTGGAGATTACTGAAGCTGTGGAGGGTTTATTCAGTCCATGAGTGCGTCACGGATAGTAACTTGACGTTGGCACCTCACGGCAAATTATTCGCAGCACTGCTATATAGTTCACTGGGCCACAGGGAGAGCGGGCATCCGGTCAGCATCATGGACGTTGCCCAAAAGTCCACAACACTTCCAATAGACTAGTTGGTCTCCGCAAGTGCGCCACACGCAGACGACACCGTCGTGCAGTTAGTAATACACTGGCTGTTGGTTCGTTCGCAGTGGCTGGGGTTAGCACCTTCTGTAGATAGAGGAATACGTGGTATTTGTCGGAAAGCTAAGGGATTCGTGCATGCATGGGCATCATGTTATTACACGATATACGGGAGCGCGTTGGTTGCCGCTGTGTGGCAGAGCCTTCCCTGGCGCTACGATGCCTCGGTATTTCGGCCAGGAAGTAGGTGAATGCCAAGGAGACAGAAATGCTTAATTGCGGTGCGTTCAGCGAATATAACAGCTTGAACCAAGTCTGCAACTGGCAAATAAAGTTTATATGATTGCCGCGGTTGTGGGCACGGCTCCATTTCAGCTTGTATGAGATAAGACATGAATGTGTGTGTGCACGCACATGATTGCAAAGTGAACGGAAGTGGAGGCTGGGCTTCCTCGTTTCCCGTTGCGCTTCGATATTTAGTATGGCAGACTGTTCTGATGGTGCAGTGTGGATTTGTGAGGCAGCGCGACACTAGAAACCATCTCACTGAACCGGTGGCACATTATGTGTGCATATGGCAGCATCTGTGCGGTGATTTGTTGCAGCCGTTTAGTTGCATTGGCAGTCTGCCCAGACATTTGCAATGCTAGTTACTCTGCGGCGATGAAGAGTAGAGAAGGGCGGGCAGCGGCCGGCAGGGCTGCCCGCAGAAGCTATGGAAACCCGTTTGGCGCCCCTACAAACGAAGACGGCAACCGCAGCATGGTGAGATTAATCGCGTTGTGCTCTTCCCGAATTATGTATAATTTACTACATTTAGTTGTTATTCGTTCGAGCTAGCCCTCTTGCGCCAAGTTGCCTGTAATACTGCCACATGGTCATTGGAGACGAACGTAATGCAGCTAGCATTGCAACTACGCTCTATATATCCGATGCCTCAAACATATTGGACCTTCGTTGGTCATTCAACCAGAAAAAGTTCGACAAGCACTCCCCATGGAGACAGTTGCATCGTCTTCCAATTAGTGTGAATCTTGGGCGTTGTTCGTTTGTTCGAGTTTAAGTCATCTCCGTTCGCCGAAGGGCGTTCTCGCAGTATTTGGCTGAAAACAAGGAAAGCTGCCTGGAAGAGCATCGTCGGCGTAGGCAGTACGCGTGTACGCGTATGCATCAGCGTGTGGCAAAGTCGTTTGCGACCATTCATTGTTTCCGCCAGGGAGTACGATCTTAGTATCATGCTCCGCTGCTCTTGGAAGTTAGATGCTCCTCCCCTTTCAGGACTGCCACTAAAGGATCAGCACATATGCGCACACACAAGCTGTTGCCTCGAGTAAAAAACAAGTTGGAAAGGGGGGTACGAGGGAGCATCAACCCCTACGGCACGCCCCGAGGTAGAGCCAACCGTCTTCACGTGTCGTTAAGTGTCTATAATGCTACCGATTATGCCAGCGTTAGTGGCTTATTAGTCCATTAGTGCATCCTACAGCGTAAGGTGTGTGTGCTCGGGAGCGAACTCCTCCTCTCACTCGCCTTGTACCATTGCCTGCTACGTGGAAACCGCAGATGCGATGGCTGTGGCGGATGCAGTCAGTGCTAATCTCGCGTTGGATGGCCCACGCTGTACGATCATTTATCCCAAGGTCCTGTGTAAGCACTCGTCGGTTCTCTTTTGCAATACACCCCAGGGATCCATATACCAATGCCTGCACTGTCACCCTGTATCCACGGTCTTCATAATGTTTTTTGAGGCTTTGATATTCTTCTTCCTTGATTAGACGAACCGCTCCAGAGGAGTTCTTTTTATAATCTTCAAAGACAATAGCTACATCCGCTATTGCTATTTGTCTTTGCTTCTCGTCTCTTAGGATAATGTCAGGCCTCAGTAAGTTCTCCATGTCTGTCGGACAGCTGTCGATCTGCAGAGTTTTACCCCAATTCACCCCGCTGTGCTTGATTATGGTTGTGAACCTCTCCAGAGCCTTCTTATGTCGCTCTTTGATATTGCTGTCAAGGCTGAGGGCAGTGGTTGAGCACACGCGCAAGTGTCTCAGGGTCCGCTGTGCAGTGGCAACAGCGAGATACCTTTGAAGCTTTGATCTTCTTTAGGTATGCTCTTGTAGGGAGCTGTGCAGAGCGGGCTCTCAAGGCGAAGACGACCTCTTCTGGCTTCAGACGAGTCGGTCCCCGCAAGAAAGCATTGCTAACTGCTGTCTGGTAGGCCGCAGATTTTCCCTGGTCTACCTTTTCTTTCCATACATCATGCTGCCACCTTGCTATGTGCTGTTTGATGCTCCTAACAGAAGCCATTAATGCATGTGCGCGTGTGTGGTGATCCTTTAGTGGCAGTCCTAGAAACTGTCGGAGCTCATTTTGCTTCAACCGTGGTTTCCCACCTCCCCTTTGGCCAGGCGTTTTGGGTGGGCTGCATAAATATGAGAAAATGTGTGATATTAAAAGTGATTTCAGTGCACTGGCAAAGCACCATGTCTGCATCGCAATGCGTGGTATGTGGGCAGAGCAACTACGCGGTGATTTGTGTCAGGCCCTAATATGATTTGTGCGCTGCTTTGATCAGGCCGTATGAAAAAAGCAAGACACAAGGGTCATCGAGTTGCAACGCATTCAGCAACCAGAAAATCTGGCATTATGCTTGGATCTCCCAAGTGAAGTCCTCATTATCGTCGTAGTTATCGGTACCCTTACGATTAAGGATGCCTGACTTATCAATTTCCAGTGCGAAACGGTCTGGAGACGCGTTGTGCTTTAAGCGTTTTCTTATTTTGTGTTCTACGTTTCCCGAATGTTTGAGCGCCGCGATATGTGTTTGCGAGGCAGATGCTGGCAATTGGAACGATTTCACTGAAATGGGGACGCGGCATGCGTGCCGCGTAGTGCATGTTAGAAGGCAAAAGGGACGACGCCGCGATGCGCGTCATATGTTAGGTAGTATTGAAGCCTACGAAGTCGATTAAGTATGGCTGAAGTTGTCCTGCGGATTCCAGAAGCTGCAAAAGCTTCTCGCACGGCAGCCTGCACGACCAACACGAATCATGTGAGTATCCATGGTGTCTGCTCGGGAGAAAACCGAACCACTGCCTCGCTGTGCTTTGTCACAATGCCTTTCCTCGCTTTGCCATCGGTGTCGTTCTTGGCCAGCAAGTATGCGCTAAAGGGCCAGAGCTGCAAAAATAAGAAGCTGTCAACCAGTACAACAGTTTGTATTTGGTCTCAAGCGCGCGAACCGAATTCATACTGGCGGCATTGTAGTGGACGTTGTTATGTTTCAGCTTGTATGAGAGCGGGAATGGATATATATGTGCATGCACGCATGTTTACGAAGTTATAGTCGGAGGGAGAGTACCGCTTGGTTTTATTCTAGTCATCCTCGCTTTTGACGTCCACCTTTGCGGGTTGTTTCGGTGCTGCGTCGCGGCATAGGGACACAACGTACGACTTCACAAAGTATATCAGTGACGTCGTGACGCATTATGTGTGCAGTGCACTGCGGATGCTGTAGGGACTATGCGGTGATTTGTATCTACGGCTTAGTAGCAGCGGCCATCGGCCCGGCTACGTAGGATGGTTGTTGTTGTGCGGAGAGCAAAATAGGGGAAGGGGAGTGGAGGTTGGCGACACGAGCTACACGGATTGTGTAAATGCGCGCTCAGCTAGCACACGAGAGGACGAGGTTTTTGATGCTGGCATCTGTTTCCGGTGTGGCCGGATTGGAGAGGCTGTGTCTTGTTCGAAGGAGTTGCAGTTCACAAATCTCCCACTGATGTTTTCGAGCTAGCGATCTCGCAGCGGGGTGTTCTTAGGACTGTTCTATAATCCGTAGGGGCAAGCGTGGGTCAGAGGGCCTTGGTATATCTGCAATATTTATATTCGACGTCTTGATCACTTTCAGTTCTCATTTGTGTTCCAGGAGAAGGCGAGTTGCCAAGTACGGCCGCATCGCTAGCTGCATCGTCCTGTACTCTGCGTAAAGCCTGCGACTGGCTGGGGTGAACTGATCGAAATAAGCTCCCATACTGGAGCATGCAATATATGGCGGAGAGCTAGGGAGAATGCGCCTGCGGCTGTTGTGGTTTTATGAAGTTTTCGTGGGGCGCTCTACTTCCTCGGCGCGGAAACGCCCCTTCTGGCGCTTCTGTCGGTCTCCGTTTTGCACAGCAAGCATGTCTTTCGTAGCAAAAGCCTCCTCCCAAGGACATTGTTGGTCCCGATACATTTCGGACTGTCTAATGGCGGGCATCGCTATGGGCGCCCGTGCGTGCAACTTTACAGAGTTGCAGTATCAGAACAGACGCGAGCCAGTTTGCTTCAATAGACCCAATTTTTGGAATATACTGAGGAGAGGCGATCTGGAATTCGAATATGCACACATAAGGCAGAATGCGACATTGCAAACGGCCCCAGTGAAGGTCATCATGTCTGTCAAGTGCCATACGAGGAACGAGGCAGCAACCAGTACACGGTTATTTCCGCCAAACGCTTAGTAGTATTGACGGCCAGGTAGACTACGGCTTCTGGTAATTGTATTGCTGAGAAAGAATGACGAAGCCCGTCGCCGGGCGATAGCGCAGCTAACACGAAATGTGCAAGTACTTAAGTTGCTTACGCGAAAGATCGCACATCCCCTAGTTCACTGTCTGGCTGTTGGGTTATTGTAGGTAGTCGCTGAACCCGCTGTGCAGATAGATACTTCTCATTAGGTAAGATAAGCTAAAGTGATTGGGGCTCGAGGTATGGGTGCTTTATTAGAGTGTCCCTCAGCGTTTTGTTTAAAGTTTGAGCCTCAGGCGTGAGTGTTAATATCATTCCAACATTGCACTCCGACCCGGCGAAGCAGGCCGTCGGCTAACACACACCGGATGCTGCCAGAGTGTGTCAAAAGTGGTCGAGTCCTGTCGTTCCACCGAAAAAAAGGCAAGTGGACACCAAAGCTTCAAGCAACTAGCCGCATCGTCCTAGCCCTAATATTCACTGTGCTAAATTACCTTCGGATGGTTTAACTCGGCTCTGTCTGACGATAGACGTATACGCCGTGCTTGGCGGAGAGCTGAGGGGCCGTAAGCGTGAGCATCGTGGCGATCTGCGGTATGTGTGCGCGCTTTTTCGGCGGCCGTCTTACGACGCCTTTTCCCCCTCTGCCATCGGTGTCGTTCTTGGCCAGCAAGTATGCGCTAAAGGGCCAGAGCTGCAAAAATAAGAAGCTGTCAACCAGTACAACAGTTTGTATTAGGTCTCAAGCGCGCGAACCGAATTCATACTGGCAGCATTGTAGTGGACGTTGTTATGTTTCAGCTTGTATGAGAGCGGGAATGGATATATATGTGCACGCACGCATGTTTACGAAGTTATAGTCGGAGGGAGAGTACCGCTTGGTTTTATTCTAGTCATCTTCGCTTTTGACGTCCACCTTTGCGGGTTGTTTCGGTGCTGCGTCGCGGCATAGGGACACAACGTACGACTTCACAAAGTATATCAGTGACGTCGTGACGCATTATGTGTTCAGTTCACTGCAGATGCGATAGGGACTATGCGGTGATTTGTATCTACGGCTTAGTAGCAGCGGCCATCGGCCCGGCTACGTAGGATGGTTGTTGTTGTGCGGAGAGCAAAATACGGGAAGGGGAGTGGAGGTTGGCGACACGAGCTACACGGATTGTGTAAATGCGCGCTCAGCTAGCGCACGAGAGGACGAGGTTTTTGATGCTGGCATCTGTTTCCGGTGTGGCCGGATTGGAGAGGCTGTATCTTGTTCGAAGGAGTTGCAGTTCACAAATCTCCCACTGATGTTTTCGAGCTAGCGATCTCGCAGCGGGGTGTTCTTAGGACTGTTCTATAATCCGTAGGGGCAAGCGTGAGTCAGACAGCCTTGGTATGTGCGCTATGTACCTTCTACTTCTTGAGCGTTTTTAGTTGTCGCTGATCGTGCAAGAAGTAGCGATTGGACAAGCGGACAACTACGCAGGTATGCAGGCAGCTGCACCACTTTGCATCTTATATCAAGTTTTTCCTTGCTCCGCTTGTCCGGTTTGAAATACGGTCCGACACTAGAACATGCAATATTCGGCTGAAGACTAGGGCACGGGCACAGGTGAGCATCGGTGGACCTGGTTGACGCAACTAATTCAACAGTGTTTGGAAGACTTCTCTAGCGTTACTGGGAAGCGATGGAGTGACCAGACAGTACGACTAACAAGCGCATCGGGAATTGGAGGTACGGTACTCTTATATCAGCAACTATCTCATGGCAGGCAGGCATACATGTGTGCATGCGTGCCGATTTATGGAGTTTAAGGGTGGGAGGACCATAAACGTTGTTATGCTTGTGGTTGTTATCTACTGTGGAAGCGCGTGTGAATGTGTGGCACTTCAATGCCCGTTTGCGCCACAGGGCATGGCATTGCAAAAGGCCGCAGTCCACTGGTGACACAGTTTAGGAGCAGCGGAATGCCGTCTAGGTACGTGGTGATTTGCCTTCAACTGTTAGCATTCCATCTGTCTGTCCGGTTACGTATAGTCGTACTTGTTCCCCTGCAGAGAACGGAAATGGCGGATAGCGGGAAGCCGCAGAGGCAGTGGCCAGCACGGACCGTATGAGTATTTGTGGCGCCTGCACGTCAATCCGGTAGCTCAGTATGTAGCTGCTGCGTAGCACAGGCGGAAACGGAACTTACAATGCAGACCAGTGGTGCTTGCTCGGCTGGAGTACTTTAGCTATTCTTGGTTTGCACCACCTGCATTTCATGAACGCGCAACGGGTGTTCCTTTGAGTAACTCTCCTTGCATCGGGGTGTTCGTACAGCAACTCCAGAGTCATCAGAGGCAAGCGAAATACAAGGCACCTTAGTTCGCGTGCATGCTATATTATATCCGTCCTAAAGATTCACGACATTTTTGTTTTCAATCAAGACGCGTTTTGACAAGAATGCCAGTTCCAGCCAACTCCATCAAGCTCCGTCTGGTATTAAGCTGTGCGGTGCTTCACATGCCATAATTTGAATCAATTCAGTTTTCCGATACAAATATACGCTGTACTATGCGGAAAGCTAGGGAACCTGAATATGTGAGTATTTTGGCAGCACGCAATTTGCGTGTGCGCGTTTTGCAGACAGTATGCGGATGTTGATGAGAAAGAGCAGAAGTGCTGTGGTGTACCCATCAACTAGAAGAGCTTGTAGCTAGTTTGAAGCATGCGAATTCATATTCTCGGCATGTTTATAGATACTGCTGCGTTCCGGGAGTTCGTGTGCCCGGCACGGACGTATGCGTGTATGGCTACAGACGTATAAAGGTTCAGCTGGAGCAGAAGTGCGATGGCGCTTCGCCTTAGTTGTTGTCTACTTTGGCATCTATGCTCATGGCGTGTTTTTGTGGCGCAAGCTGGGTGTGTTAGATCAAGTGCAGCACTATACACGATCTGAGTAAAGTTGTAGCACAACAAAAGCGGAGCGCTATACACGGTAGAACGCTCCAGGCACTGAAGATGGCTTTTCTCGTGCAGTTAATAGGATTCGCCATCATTTCTGCTATGCATGGAGGTAGTTGTTGCACTTAAAAGAGTAATACAGAAACGCGAACGGCTGCCGAGGGCGCCAACGAATTGTGTGGATAATTCTGGCGCTTGCACGAGATGATGCACAGCCCCTTGCTAACCGTGTCAGGTTAGCAAGTGTTTCCGTCCACGGTAAAGCCTCTTTGTCTTTCACGCGTTGGATTGTCGTGATGTTTGCAAGACACAATCGTTCTACAAGTATCTCCCATACAGCCAGCGACTTCGCTTCGCTGTTGGGGCTACATTTGCTCTTCTTTTGCATGCCTGTGCCTATATCAGCTTTTGACGCTTGACGGGATATACGTATTACTTGGCGGAGAGCTAGAGCGTTCGCCTCAGTAAGCAAT
This sequence comes from Eimeria sp. OTU-Y, assembly GCA_904066245.1. Lineage (NCBI taxonomy): Eukaryota > Apicomplexa > Conoidasida > Eucoccidiorida > Eimeriidae > Eimeria > Eimeria sp. OTU-Y. Next base: position 14,669 of record CAJFCZ010000310.1, read on the forward strand.
ATTAAGTTATCTAGTTTGCGTGAGGGCGTTTAAGGCTGCGGTATTTCGACGCCTTGCCTATCGCTACGATCTGGCTTTCTTTGGACAGCAAGTATGGGCATAATGAACAGCCAGAGCTTGCATACTTTATATGCGGTGCATCTGGCAACTTCAGTAGTTTGTTGCACGTCTTTAAATCCCAAATAGAATTCATCTAATGCCGCTGTGGTACTGTTCCGTTTCAGCTTGTAGGAAGGCAGAAGTTGATGGATGCGTGAATGCATGCATATTTATGATAGGGGGATAGGTAAAGGCCCTTCGGTTTGCTCTAGTTGTGGTCGTCTCCGGCATCTACCGAGGCGGCATACAATATACGTCTGCTAGAGGTAGCGTAACATTACGCACGATCCGAGTGAACTGGTGACATCTTGTGCGTGCAGTGTAATACGTGGTAAGAGACGGCACAGATTACTCAATGTTTTGTCTCAAACATATCCTTGCAAGTGCCATCGTCACGTGAATGTATGTACGTGCAATGGTAGCTTTTCTACCGAGGCAGAGAATACCTAGGGAGTATTACCGGCCAACGGCGGGGTCAGCACGACTTTTGTAAATCCGCTCAGGGCTAGCGCAGAAGATGCTGGTTTTTGTACTGGAGGTGGATGCTTCTCCTTTAACCAGATAATTCATTCTGGTTTCTACTTTTCGTAGTAGGTGCTGAATGTGCAAGTGATAGTCGCGCACGCTATGCGCCAGGCGGCGGGATGTTTGTATGACCGTTCCACAATCCGTAGAGATAAACGTGGCTTGAAGCTTTGTATTTAATTTGCGTTTCACATCATTTGTGGCTTGAATATCCTCGACTTCTGTTGGTTTTCCGACGAGACGCCATTCGGAAAGGACGTCCCATGCAGCCGGCTGCATCGGTTCGCACAAGGTGTTAACCTTTTCTTAAGGCTTGCATGCGCTGTTTGGAATGCTTTTCGCCTATTTACATTGCTCTGTGCTGCGTCTGGGGCCTGCTAGCGGACGTGCATGTGAAAGCGTCGTCCGGCTATTTATTTTGCGTGTGATCGGCTACACCGATAACGTGACTATCCCTCCTTTGGTGTTTCTGTGGCTCTGCGTTTTGCCCAGGCAGTGCGCCACTAGTAGCTAAATCGCAGGCGGTTGGAGGTTATGGCTACTGCTACACGTGGCGCTGTCTGATCGCAGGCACCTATGCACGCGCGTGCGTGCATATTTATGAAGTTGCAGCGTTTGGGAAAGTTGAGGCTCGTTTTGCTAACCGTGCTTTTCATTGAAATTTATCGTGACTGCGCTTCGGCGCCGTTATCAGCGTTTGCGAAGGGGAGTGTGATATTGGAAGCGATATCGGGAACTGGAGATGCAGTACGTCCGCAACGCACGACGTCGTAGGAAACAGCAACGAATGCTGGGTTATTTGTGAAAAACGCGTAGTAGTATTGAGGGCCAGGTCGTATATATAGTATATAATTCCAGATATCCAGCAGAGAAGGACAATGGCGAAAGCCGGGCCAAGTTGAATAGTGCAACCACCACGAGTTGTGC
>CAJFCZ010000311.1:0-16193 GCA_904066245.1 Eimeria sp. OTU-Y
GTGATCGGCGGACTAACTGCTACGTTTCATACTACTATTATACAGTATGAAACGTAGCAGTTAGTCCGCCGATCACATTATTTCCATCTTAATGCGTGGCTCCTGGGCAAAGCATCCCGCTATCGCTATGCCAGAAAAGGCACAGCGATACAAATACTGCAACAGACGGTCAGATATAGTCGCAGAATTTGTCTCCCCTAGGCACAACGAATACGACAGCGGCATTGGTTCACAACCAAGTGAAAACGAGAAAACAGGCAAGTTAAGGCTCCGAGCCAAGACACCCCTCACGCATCAAAGCTCTCCGATGCAAGATACACATGGGGCAAACGTCGATATTTAGCCCTTAGGATCAATGTGCCTGGAGTGTGAGGCCGAACGGCAATTAAAAAAAACATGTACCTACCAGTGTTACCAGCGACAACAAAGGCCAGAAAAAGCCCCAGTAGTCTCCAAATCAAGCTGTTCTGATATGTATATATTGATGAGCATTTTGTGCCAGGAAGCTGGCCTTTGCAGTTTCAGTGTTAGAAAGGCGATGCCATTTCCTAAAGCCGGCGCAAGGCTTAACCAGAGTGCAACTCTACGCGCTTGTTGCCCCACGCAAAGAGCTAGGCAACATCGGAATAGCTGCTTCTCATTAGCCCTACGAAGTTTTGATATCTGCTTTAGCCGCAGGTTTCCTGATTGCCCAAGCCTCTTCATGACAAGTGCCGGTAGGTGGAGTGTGCACGACAGGTCGTGAGACACCCGATGAGCCAAGAATTTGGGAAAGCGGTCGGCAAAAATTACACTGTGGACATTTCAGCAGGAGCGTTTGCATCATTTGTGGTTGGTAGTAATTGCGGCCTCTCGCAGACTAGCAGTGGTATATAAGGAGACAAAGATACAAATCGTATTTGGAGTAAACACATAAACCATCTATGAGTGTAAATGTCCGAGGCTGTCGACAGAATAAATTTAAAGACTAGGCAATACTTAGGTGTTTGATGCTAGATAAGTGACAAGGCACGTTAATCCGCGCACTGCACAATGCAGCGAACCCTTTCGGAATCCACGATATTGAAGTGCTCCTATGTGCTCGATGTGGTGTTCAAGCATATTCCATAAAATGCCGTTGTTCGTCTCACTAGTAGCCTTACCCCACACCATCCAGACCACACTAATCATTGCACTTCCCCTTCCTACTTCCATTTCGTTAGGCGCAAGCGGCGTGTAGGCAAGACCACCTTAGGGCTAAAAGACAGTACGTAGTCCCACGCGAGCCATCGTTTTTCTCATTCTGGCTTTCACCTTGTCGCTGTGCATCTGACAGCTCCACTAAAGTGCAGGAATATTCACGAAGGGTGCCTCTGGCAGACTGGCAAAAGCAATGAACTGCACGCACCTTCTGCAAAGCGCCACAGCCAAAGAAACACAACGCAGTCCGCTAGTGCAGTCTGCAGCTCTCTGTAAACGTCCGTCAAAGCATCCAGCAGGTTCCAATGTGGGGCCATTCTAACAACAAAAAAATGGACGAAGCAGTGGCGTGTACAAACTTGGAAAAGCAGACCACACTACGCACCTGTTGTGAAACACCGCATATACTGTCTCATATGCTACACGCTGAACGCTTCACGCTGCTGTGAACCTATCAATTACCATACTCATAGGGTACAATTCGAGTCATTGCGCCGCATCACGGAAGCAGCTGAAACACGGGTATGTAGTGGGAGACCGAACCAGGGACCGTACGCACCTTCTATAAAACACCCCATCTACGTCAACACACTACACACCTTGAACTCGTCTTGCTGCCTTTTTTAAAGATGCCTGTTCTCAAATGCGCCAGTGAAAATGCTGACCGGTCCGCCAAAATACGATACAATGTGAAATAGGAGGCGTGTACAGGCAAGCCTCAGGGGTCACTGTACGCACCTTCTGTAAAACAGTACAAGGGCTGCCACAGACACTACGCAGTGAATGCACTTTCCTGCTCTATGTGCAAATTTCCTTCCTCAGCCTCAGCATCTACAATGCTCAACTCTGCTCCAGAACTCGAACTTAGCCCGAACCGCCGGTGTCCGTATACATGCAACGTGGGCAACCGTACGTGCCACTTGCGGAACGCCACATTCACTTCTACACAACATGCACCGTGAAAGCACCTCGTTCTTCCCTGCGCACAAAACAATTCTAGTGCGTAGCTCGCTCAATACGCGCTTCTGCTGCAGAACGCGAACTTAGGCCAAACAACAGGCACGTACGGACAGGCTGCAGTAGGCCAGGCTACTCACTTCCTGCGATGCACCACATCTGTTGCAGTACAGCATACTGTGGGCGCACATTGTGGCTAACTGAGCAAATTCTATTTCCCACGGTAAGATGCTTCAACGATAAACTCTGGTCCAAAATAAGAAAACAGCTCGCAGAAGAAGGGTAGTGAATGGACAGGGCACAACAAAGGCCATGTGCAGCTTGTACGATGCACCGAAATTGCTGCCACTCGTCACAAACGGTAAATTGACTGCTTTGATCTGCTTGCAAATACCTGTTCCCACACTTAACGCGTCCGCTGCCGACTTCCCCTCCAGCCTGCAGGCGTAAGGCGAAACACAGGTGTGTACAGAAGTGCCGCAACAGGCCCTGCAAAACACATCCAGTGAAGAACCATGTCTACAGCCGCACACCATAAAGAGCGACCGCACGCCGTCAATACATCTGCAGATGTTTGTTACCGCATCCAAAGGGTCCAGTACCCGCCCATGCTCCAGGATGCAAACGTCCCTCGACACACAAGCGTGGGTCGAAGGGCCATAGCAGGCCAAGCAACTCGCCTCCTGTGAAATAACAGATATATTTGCCGCACGCCATATGCAATGAGCGCAGATTATTACTCTTGGTGCAGCTGTAGGTTCCCATATTCACCCAGTCCACTGCCGGTCTCTGTTCCAGAACACTAAAACAGCGCGAAATGCAGGTGTGTAGAGACAGGCCACAGCAGGCACCACGCGCAGCTTGTGTGGACAACGGCATCTACTGAAGCACCCAATGCTAGTATGTCGTCCCCTTTGCAAATGCTTGCTTCCGTTCTCAACCATTCCAATAGCCGACTCGGCTACAGTTGTGGACGTAGAGCACGTCTCCGATGCGTATATACAGGCAGCATGGATGGCAATACTTACCGTCTGTTAAGCGTTGCATCTACTGTCAGATACCATAAACTGTGGGCCACGCTTATTGCCCTCTGTGCAACTATGCGCAGAGCGCAATGAAGTTCGCTCACCGTATATAGTATGTGTCAGCTTCCCCTGAGACATTGCTGATCTCGAACCGCCGCTCTGAGATACAAACACACCTCAAACTAGAGCTGTACAGCATATACAAGCCGCAGACAGGACCGTACGCACCTTCTGTGAAACACCAAATCCATTGCAACATATCATGCTGATCTCTGCTCCAAAATGCGAAGACTGCTTAAGCAAAGCCAGCTCAACAAGTGTTGTTGTCTGAAGAAGCCAACGATGGCGGGGTTACAACGCGACAAACCCAACTAGACCGTGGAGTTTCCGAAACGTATTTGGGAAATCCACGCTTTCTTGAATGGCTTAGGGTGTGGGCAGGCCATGCTCCAGCCACAGCGAAGGCTTCGATAGGTACAGCTTCTCCTCATGTAAGGAAGTCATCTCACAGAGTGACGTTCACCGGGTGCAGCCGAAAATTTCGCCAAGTTTTGTATTCTTGCCGGAGGACCCAGAAGCCCTAATGCATGGCATTGAGAGCATCTCGCTGCCCTTACATCTGCGAGGGATCTGGACGCGTAGTTCTACTGGAGTCTTCGAGTACCCAAGATTAGTGGTTCCACGTCACAAGCCAGCATGCTCTCCGGTTTGTAGCCGTTTGCAAAGACTTGGTTTCATTCCCATAAACAGGGACACCGCGCCACGGCTACACTGAGAATGCGGCTGGACTCCAACGGAAACACAGGATTAATCAGCGCATCAAGTAAATCTCACGAATTCAGAATGCTGGACACTAAAGGATTTTGCTGGCGGTTACCTCTGGCGTTGCAACAACTCTGCTGCACAAATAAGTTGCAGCGCGACCACAGTTCTCAGCACGTGAACAAGCACCATGGAAGCGCCGGCGGGTTTGGGTGAACTATTGCAGCCGTAAGCAGAAGTGAGTGGACCGCGCGGGCCAAACGTGCCGCAAAAACTGTACCGCAGCGAGTTAACTTCCCCCCATCTTGTCTCCACTGCCTTCAGAAACACAGAGTGTAGTCACTGTTTCCCGTTGTCCCAAGTGGAACATCAGTTTTCCAAAGCTGCGCCGACCATGCTAGTTTACGTAGGTGTACAACTTCTCATAATCGTACCCCGGCGACATGGTATTGCATATGCATTCATCTTCATAGTGTACGACTACAGTGGTAAAACGACAGAAGACAGCAGCAACACCAACCGTTCCTATTCACAGCACGCATGCGAAAAGTGTTCGATAGATGCCTCAGAGCGTCTCTCGTTAGGCCATAAGGCAAAACCACCAGAACGTTATTTGGAAGGCCTCCTCGAGGCCTACGAAGCAGCTGCTCGATGCCGAAAGCCGCAGAACGTGTGTAAGGCCATGCTCGGTAAATGCCTGGCACATACAGGCTATTGTTCGCACATGCAGAATTGTCTAATTCCATCTTCCTGCTGAATCGCCTAGGATACAAATGTTCTGCAAGCAGTCTACGGCGAAGACTCTCGGCCAACAGGAAGCGCTAACTCGCGGCCCTTATCCGTGTCCGGTCATGCAGAACAAGGATTCACACTGGATACGGGGCGTCACCATCTCGCAGCCGCTGCTCACGGTGCTTTGTGGAGCCCTCTGAGCACCGCCACAAGTGCTAGTACAAAATATGTTCATACTGGCTGGGCCGAACAGCACGCGCATGCAACAGAAAAGACTGGCTAGCCAAATTCTCACAGGTGGGCATATTACGCATATAGACTGCACACGACTTCGACATGAACAACATGCACATCAACCCATTCTCCCGACGGATGAAACATACAAATCGCGGCCCTATGTTGATCGCTAACAACAAAACAGAGCAGGCAGCTCAGCAAAGCATTGATGAAAAAGCAGGCAAGGAGCAAAAAGCTTCCAATGCTTGAGAAGCAGTGTGCAAAGACTGACCCAAAGCCGTTAACTGCGTGGCGCAGGCTGGTAATTGCTTGTAGTTACAATTAAGCATCCACAACAAGCAAAAGATCTCGTCCACGTGTGAACGACGCAAGCACTAAATTCGTCCCCTCGAGAAACGCACATTTCGACCCCAGTCAAAAATCGTGGATTCGCCTATGATCGATATCGTCCGCCCACACGATTAGGATCGTCCAAGAACAGGAATCCTCCGGACCGCATCGCCCATCCAACACTCCTCCCGGTATTGGGCACCTCACCTTCATCACGCTTTTTCTGTGAGGTGCACTGTATCCAGTTCTGACAGAAGCGTTCAGCTACACGGACTATCCGGCAAATGCAGATCGAAGCGCTGGAGTACCCGGCCCTGAAGAATACCAAAGGCACAGGCTGTCAGCGAGATAGCCCCTTGCTGCTCAGCAATCCGCATTTTTCCTTCAACAAACGAAGTTGCAAACAAACGCAAATTCCTACCTCCATTGACACACTTTGCACAATACAAACCTTGGAGGAGGAGTAGAAATACGGGTCCATTAAGCATGGGTTACACCTGCTTGTCTGAATGCTGGCCGCCGCCTGCTAAGCGCATCTACAATTATTCCGTACTTGCTGCGAGCGCGCACTATGACTGCGACAGAAAAATGTGATTATCATACCAAACATGCAGATGTGCGCCAATGAAACTCATGGGCTTTGGATATAGATAACACGCACACAAACCAGCTCTCGAGCGAGGGTCGGTGACACATTCGTACGCTGCATCTACTCCAGCCACAACAGCGAGTTGCTTAGACAAGCGCATCTAGGCAGGAGCAAGTGCCTGCACTACCAAAAGCTATGAGATGAGCTAGGGGTTCTGGAAACACCGGTGCCAACAGGATATACCGCACGAGCCCCGAACAAAACCAAGCTTAAATAATCATGTTTAATGGGTAACTGGCACCTGACCTACAGGTTCCCTTCTCTTCTATTATCCATCAGCTAGACAACGAGCTTTGGGCTCCGTGTTCTCCCGTGCAAGCGCCATGCGGACTTACCCAATCCCTGCTGGCCATCCAGTGGGCCTCTGTCCACCTTCCCGTGTGCCCCTTCCCCGCACAACAGGTAAAGTTTTACATATCCGGAATGGCCATCAATGCTACTTACGGTAGCCACAAAATGCCGCGAAGTCGTTATTGTCTCGTACCAAGCAGTGCGCTGCGCATATACTCCCTCACTAATTCACTGAAATCGTTTTTGGTGTCAGGCTAAGTTTCGCAAACGCATGCTGCAGCGCCGAACTACGTCGTCCCAAAGCAAGGAACGGCTGAAGAAAAACTACAATTAGCTTGTCCTCACATTGCAACTATAAACCTGCAGGCACCCAAACATGCATCCATGGCTCCCGCCATATAGTGTGAACAGCAGCAGCACCTGCTACGGTGCCGCGACGATGATTTACTCCTCCATGCATACTTGCTGGGCAACGGATACTTAATTTGTGTAGAAGGAGGGAATGGTTCGCCACGCGGCGGTCACCGACGTGTGCAGGCAAACTAAATATCCCCACGATCCCCACGTGCGCAGGTTCCCTAGCTCGCTGCCAGATAGCGCGTATGGTACCATTTGTAGACGAAGATGATTTCAACAACGGCAACGGTACCATGCCCAACTTTAATACTAACTGCAGGCCGACGCATCTGGCTGCAGTGACCGAAGTTGTCGAACTTACCCATGTCGGAAGGTCAAGGATCCTCGAAACTACTCTAGCTTTACTCTAACTCTATTAGAAACACAACTCGCCATGGCCCGCTGGCGTGTTTCCCATTTTAACCTGCCTACTGTGCTGGACCGCTGTGGGCATCCTTTCGTGGGATGTGGACCTTGGGTGGGAACAGTGACACAAGAATAAATCGCACGTACGCCGAGGGCAAAATGACTGAGCCAGTATCGCCAAACCAGACTGTTGTCTTTCCCAATAACTACGCAGTGGGCTATGCATATCCCACTCTTCTTCAAGCGTCATTAGCATCAGCCCATTCCATGTTGTCTGCACCGTCCGCTGCCTGCCCTTCGCTATTCCCCATTCTTCGCAGAACAACTATAGCCGTACACAATTGGAGCTGGCTGTAATGCTAGTAGACGCTTGACACAAACCGCCGCGTAGTCGCTGCTGCCTCCCACCACGTACTATGGCGCAGACGCTGCCTCATGAAACGCTGCCTCATGAAGTGGCCAACAGGTTATCATTTCAGACACTGTATCGCAAATGAAGGTCACAGCGCCGAAAGAGCCACTTCCAGTAGACACCAAGCCACTAGCACAGTAATGGCAACATTAGCGTGCAGTTGCCCTCACGGTGCAACACCTGAAGGATGCGCGAAAGGCCATGTACGTCCATTACTGCCACCATACAGGCTGTAACGTAACACTACCCATTGCCACGACGATGAGTTACCTCTAGGTGCATTTCTTCTCGGCAAAACAGCAAACGATCGTGGAGTCGCAGCAGTCTATGCCAGGCCACGGCCGTAGATGCGGGCAGACAAAATGCACAGCCTTACGATGGACACACATGTCCAAATCCTAGAGGCATTACGACGCCGCTTTTTGTGTGCGGCACCCATGTCGAATCTATTCCTGTTAGACAACTAGCGGCAATATTACCTCTTCAAGATGCACGGGAAACATCTTGTGCGTGTAGAGCCAGGACAGGCTTCCCTTTGCAATCTGCCTACCATGTGGGAGTGCCATGAATACTGCGCCGTAAGTTACTGCTTGCGGTCAACAGCTACTGACACGCTCATAAACTGCGCCGATTCCCAACACAGTACAGCGCAAAAAAAAACAACTGCAACCTGGAGTATTCGCCTGTTTTTTCGGTTCCGCTTTCTCCCGTGTTACCCAACAGCTACACCGTTACCTACAGGTTTCGGGTTCGTTCGTGTAACCGCCATAGCCATACACGCAGTTCGCGTTGGCTGCGCGAGCGCCGGTGCCCGCACTTTGCGCTTCCTGTCCCCCGAAGAGCAGCTATCATCATTCATAGCTGGTCGCTGTACAAAAAGGCTCACGGTGTGATCTCAGCTGACCCCTACCGCGTATTGCATTGCACATATACCAGCCTGATTTCAATTCATTGAAACCCCTTTTAGTGTCAGTGTGATGTTACGCCTCGCACTGCCGGATTACCCTATTCATATAAATTATAAGGCGGAAAACGATTTACCCACAAAAAAATAGGCTCGCGCTTGCCCTCACAGTGCAACCCCGTAAACCTGCATGCTTTCTCGTATAGATACATGGGTGCCATCAACCTGCCCAAAACGCAAACGCACCATGGTACGCACGGAAACAATTAATGCTTCGTGTGCTTCAGGATTTTTAAGAACGGTTGTAGCCGATAAACGCTGTGCATCTCCACCCATTTGCCACCTAACTATGTGCATACGCTCTGGGCATAATAGCGCGGAGTCGCAACGCGAACAAATGCTTCGCCATCCCTTGGCTTTAAGGGCCTTCTGCCGGTTCGCCTGAAGTGTTACAAACACCCTTTCGTGCGGCCGCATGCGCATACGAAAAAAAATGAAAAAAAAATCGTGCGTCGCATTTACTTCGAACGCAGTACAGCTTAGCTAATCTTCCCAAGCCAGAGACGCTCACACGGTGGGGTCCATGTGGCTTTACAATCAGATGCTGTTCCGCTTTCGTCTTTGCAGGTGACATGCAAATTGACAGAGTTCGCTCCTCCCTTGCCTTCAGCAGGGACTGGCCCTTCGCCATTCTTCGACCCGCAGGGAACAACTACTATCCTGTACAACGGATATGGCCATCAATGCCACTACGAGGGCTGCCCACAAATCACCGCGTAAGCACTACGGCCTCCCACGGAGTACTGCATTGCACATTTGCAGCCTCAATAATATGCTGCAACTAGCCATCATGTAAGTGCCGTCCTCCGAAGGGTATCAGAGACACATTCACTATTGCACTTACTCCGGACACAAAACTGGTTGGCTAGTATCGCCACGCCAGGAGCATCCGCCTGCATTACTGGCTCCCCGTTCTATTGTGCAAGCCAACAAGGCGCAATCAGGTGTGGGTTGTGCATTCTCGTGTGCAAGAACTATAAGTGTTCACCTAATCCGCAGTGGCCTAGCTGTCGATCGGTGAGAACCCTTCGACATTTCCCGCCATTCGCTTAAAAACATACCATCCTATAGTGCCGACCTGCCCTACACTGCTAGTAAACGCTTGATACAAATAACTGTGTAGTCGCCGCTGTCATATATTCGGTGCTGCGCTGCACAAATATTGCCTTACCAACTCGCTGTGGCCTGTTGCACTGTCAGACGCCGTCTCGCAAATGCATGCAGCAGTGCTGAAATACCGGGTCTTAGCAGATAAAAATAGAGATCAATGCCAAGCCGAAGTGATTTCCGACGTCTTCCACTTCATCTCCATTTTCTATCCGCATGCACAGATGCATCCACTCTAGCTTCCGTACAAGCTGAAGCGAATCAGTGCCCACTACTGCGCCGACGGGATGAGTTTGCTTGTAAGGGATTACACGTTCGAGAAGTATACGGACGATCGCAAAGCCACAGTAGGGTGGGCTCCGCCACACCTCAGGCGTACACGCGTGCACGAATTGCATCGCCCCGCTATGCTCACATACGCAAGTTGACTAGCTCCGCCGCATACAGTGCGTATGATATGGTCGGGCGGCGAAGTTGATTGTAACAAAGACAAGCAAACCGGACCCAAAATGTAAGGCAGCTGGGGGGTAAGGTAGCTGGTAGCAACGAGTGTCCTTGTCGAATAGCTCGGTATAATAGTACTATAGAGAATCAGTAGTGTTCAAGCCGTCTGGAGAACACGCGCGACCCCGCGTAGGGTCCTGCTTCCGTTTGCTTCTGCCTTCTATGCTGGAATAGCGCGAAAAGTTTGCCATGTGTCACGGAACCCCCGAGGAATCCAGTTACAAGTTTATTATCGCCTCCCCTAACTACCTATGCCAAACCAGCAGCATCCGCCTGGACGAAGGGACAAGAGCCTTTTCGTGCTATCCAGTAAGTACATGATGAGCTATGGGCTGCGCTTTATCGTGCGCAAGAACTATGAATGTTCACCTAATCTGCAATGGCCTAGCTGTCGATCGTTGAGGGCCCTTCGCCATTTCCCGCCATTCGCACAAAAACCTACCATCCTATATTGCCTACCTGCCCTACAATGCTAGTAAACGCTTGATAGAAATCACTGTGTAGTCTGTGCTGTCATATACCCGGTATGGCGCTGCACACACATTGCCTTACCAATTCGCTGTGGCCTGTTGCACTGTCAGACGCCGTCTCGCAAATGCATGCAGCAGTGCTGAAATACCGGGTCTTAGCAGATAAAAAAAGAGATCAATGCCAAGCCGAAGTGATTTCCGACGTCTTCCACTTCATCTCCATTGTTCTGTCCGCATGCAGGGATATATCCACTCTAGCTTCCGTACAAGCTGAAGCGAATCAGTGCCCACTACTGCGCCGACGGGATGAGTTTGCTTGTAAGGGATTACACGTTCGAGAAGTATACGGACGATCGCAAAGCCACAGTAGGGTGGGCTCCGCCACACCTCAGGCGTACACGCGTGCACGAATTGCATCGCCCCGCTATGCTCACATACGCAAGTTGACTAGCTCCGCCGCATACAGTGCGTATGATATGGTCGGGCGGCGAAGTTGATTGTAACAAAGACAAGCAAACCGGACCCAAAATGTAAGGCAGCTGGGGGGTAAGGTAGCTGGTAGCAACGAGTGTCCTTGTCGAATAGCTCGGTATAATAGTACTATAGAGAATCAGTAGTGTTCAAGCCGTCTGGAGAACACGCGCGACCCCGCGTAGGGTCCTGCTTCCGTTTGCTTCTGCCTTCTATGCTGGAATAGCGCGAAAAGTTTGCCATGTGTCACGGAACCCCCGAGGAATCCAGTTACAAGTTTATTATCGCCTCCCCTAACTACCTATGCCAAACCAGCAGCATCCGCCTGGACGAAGGGACAAGAGCCTTTTCGTGCTATCCAGTAAGTACATGATGAGCTATGGGCTGCGCTTTATCGTGCGCAAGAACTATGAATGTTCACCTAATCTGCAATGGCCTAGCTGTCGATCGTTGAGGGCCCTTCGCCATTTCCCGCCATTCGCACAAAAACCTACCATCCTATATTGCCTACCTGCCCTACAATGCTAGTAAACGCTTGATAGAAATCACTGTGTAGTCTGTGCTGTCATATACCCGGTATGGCGCTGCACACACATTGCCTTACCAATTCGCTGTGGCCTGTTGCACTGTCAGACGCCGTCTCGCAAATGCATGCAGCAGTGCTGAAATACCGGGTCTTAGCAGATAAAAAAAGAGATCAATGCCAAGCCGAAGTGATTTCCGACGTCTTCCACTTCATCTCCATTGTTCTGTCCGCATGCACAGATACATCCACTCTAGCTTCCGTACAAGCTGAGGCGAATCAGTGCCCACTATTGCGCCGGCGGGATGAGTTTGTTTGTAAGGGAGTACACGCTCGAGAAGGATACGGACGATCGCAAAGCCACAGTAGGGTGGGCTCCGCCACACCTCAGGCGTACACGCGTACACGAATTGCATAGACCCATGAGACAAACTCATAAATCACCAACCGAGAACTCCACCCCTGTACTTGCCAGAACAAGATCTGGCTGGAGCAAAACAAGCTTCCACCTTCACCCACATTGCAAATACACAAACGTGCACGCTTGCATATACGAATCCATGCTTACCATCAGACACCATTCAAAGTGGCCACCCCTGCTGCCGCCCCGAGCAGATGGCTTTGTTACTAAGTGCATACTTCCTGGGAAGGAAACAGTGGGCGATCCTACTGGCAGGAAGGGTTACGTCAGATCGTGGCCGCAGACGCGCGCTACAAAAATGCATATGTCAACGGTGCTCACCCATGCAGTTCCGTTGGTTCTGCGTTAAGTTGCGCATGCACGCTAAGGAAAAGGAAAAACTAGTTTGGACCAGGGCAAGCGAACCATGGACAAGCTAAGTGCTAAGTGCAAAAACGCGCAGATTTCTGCATGCTAAGTCCATGTGAAATCTGTTAGTACTGGAAGACCCACGAGAGTTGAGGGTGTTCTTGATACAGAGAAAATATAACCTCCGTGCACTCTGGTGGCCTGCCCCCTGCTTCACTCTGTGTACTATATTGATCTTTAGTAGCATTTTGGTTCTGGATGCCGAGCCAGGTTACCGATCAGTGGCACATTCATAGATTGTAGTTACGGTGAACACGAAAGAGATTCACCAACCTCGCCGGCCCACAACAACAAGCCGGCGCTGACAATATCACTTTCTTCTCCACTACCCAACAGCTGCACTATGTGTGCTACGCGTTCTGTGCTCTGTTATGAAGACGTCATTCGTATCTACAGTATTCCTGTTGGTTGCACCGTCAGCCACTGCCTGCCCTTCTCCACTGCTGGTCTCAGCAGACTAAGTACCATTTTTGCTATTCGACTGTCTGCCAGTGTTGCCACACGTTTGACGTAAACCAGGTTTTTAGGCTGAGCTACCCCCAGTGTATTGCCCTGCATGTGTACTGCTTCACTGATTCACAGCAATAGTTAGTAATTTCGGTCTTTGTGTCGCGAGCCGATAGTGCAGCGCCGAACAACCCCTTACCAGTAAATACAGGAAGAGAACATGATTCATGCGAAATTTGCTGCCACTCGCGGTCACACTGCAGTTCCACCAATATGCACAAGTGCACAAACCCATCCACGCTCGCCACCGTACTGCCTGAAACTCAGCGGCACCCACAACCCAGCCTAGTAAACGATGGACCTGCTTCCAAGTGCCTACTTCGTGGGAAAAAGAGAACGCGATCGTAGAGACAGATAAGGGCAAGCCACACCATAACCCCGCGAGCACGAGTTGCATATCTCAATGAGGTTCACATACGTAGGTTCGCTAGCTCGCTGCCAAGTACTCCGCATACTCCTGCTGGCAGACCGGTTTGATTTTGCACGGGCAAGCGCACCGTTATACTAGCTGTAAGACGATGTAACTGGATACATAGGCCGGCCCTGTTGAGTTGGTGTATGTTGAAAGACCAACAATAGCCGGAAGTTTTCAAGACGAAGAATCAATATCACGCATGTAAACCAGCGTTTGCTGTATCACGGGCGCCTCCAACTATTATGCGAAGGTGTTGCAAACAGACTGCCGCAGGATGGCTGTATCGAGTGCAAACCAGGAATTCATACACAAATTCCATCCTACCCCACCACAGCACAGCGTAAATACTCTCCCCAAGTCAGAAACATCCGGATGCTTCTTGCACTTTCCTTTCTGCGCAAGCTCCATGAATAACACAAACTTGTGCTGGCCTCGCCGTCGTCCTGGAGCGTCCTTAGTTGATGCTGCTTCCCGCAGAACAACTATCCCCACCCTTGCCTGGAATTCCCGTCAATAGCACTGAACGCTTGGCACAAATCATTGCACTGTTACTGCCGACTGCTAAACCGTCTTGCACTTCACATCTACTGCCTCGCTATACCACTGACATCTTTTTCAATGCCACAGAATGTCACGCAAATCCATCGCGTTGTGCTGAAACATGCTGCCCCAGTACATGTAAATTAAATGACAATTCTACGGCAAAGGAAACTCCAACTAGTCATATTTAGACGCTACAATCCAGCGCGCATGCACATAGTCACTCATGTCTGCACCCCTACAAACCTTCACGTAACCGTACCCCTTACTGCTACCGAGAAGGTCGCTTGCGTGTAAGGGGCGTACATGCTGGGCAAAGCGGCGAGCCGTCGTATAGCCAAATGAAATTTCTCTGTAACGCGCCCGTAGGTGCCCGCACGCAACCGGCATAGCACAACGATGCTAGTATACACAGCTAGATCTCTGCCAAATACTGTAAATACTCTTATAGGCAGACGGTGCTGCTTGTACCCAGGGCACGTGAACGCTGTTGAAGTCTACGATCACCTACAGGACGATGCAACCAGCCACGGGAGGTTTCACTGCCGACAAGCGTCCTGATGAAAGACCAACGAAACCCGAACGTGTCCTAGACACTCGCAAAGTATCACGTGCGTGCATGCAGAGACAAAGAGGAATCAGAGATCCCGATTCCTCTTTGTCTCTGCATGCTGTGTTGGAATGCTACGGATACTTTTCCGTCGGATGCCATGCGCAGACAAAAACCAATGACACAATTGAAAATTGCACGTACGCCCATCACGACACAGGTTAGATCGTTTTTCCAATTCAGAAGCGTCCTTCTGCCCGTTCGTGTT
The DNA here is from genome assembly GCA_904066245.1 of Eimeria sp. OTU-Y. Classification (NCBI taxonomy): domain Eukaryota; phylum Apicomplexa; class Conoidasida; order Eucoccidiorida; family Eimeriidae; genus Eimeria; species Eimeria sp. OTU-Y. The sequence goes on from CAJFCZ010000311.1 coordinate 14,485, forward strand.
TGCTTGTTTAAACCAGCAGCTGAACAATGATTTACGGTCTTCGCATTTTCTTGTGAAGGCGGTATGCGTGCTTACAGAACACGTGTTGGCCATGGTGTCCCCTATTGCACGCCGTTTGCTAATCTCTAAAACGAATCAAGTGCTCTCATGAAAACCCGGACTAATGGCCAATATTGCTAGGCATGCATGACGAACCACCGCTTCGTCGTTGCTGCCTCACACTGCGTGATTCGCTGGGCTTCTACTGCTTCACCACGTCAGTAAAATCGTTTGTAATTCCAGCCTCTGCTTCTCAGACGCATATTGCACCCAAGAGGTGTCTTTCTCCTCCAGAACTGCCAAAAACAACGAACTGCCAATTATTTCTGCAGAGCAGCTTCACTGCATTCCTTTACATACACATCCATGCCCGTTCTCATACAAGCTGAAACGTAAGAGCACCCAAAGAACAGCCCAGAAAATAACTTTGGCTCGGTTGCACCTAACTTGCAAAAAACGTCCGAGAAACTAAACAATATTTGGTAAATGTGTTACCGTTTGGTAACCGGCGTGGTAACGTAGCGTGTTAGATGCATACTTTCTGGTCAGAACAGCATTGCGCACCAGAGAAGGATCCCCTGCACTGCGGCCGAAGATCCGCCCACACAAACTACACAACCCCTCTGCATTCACACAAACAGGTCGCATAGTCATCCAATAAAAACTGTGTATATTCCTATCGTGACACGGAGTGGATCTCAACAAAGAGAAGCGCAGACACTCAAGACCAATACAAATTGCAGAACGATGCAACCGACAGCAAGAGGTGTACTGTTCGGACGTCTCCCTGTTGAGATATCAACAACAAGCTGAACCTTTCAAGACACAGGAAAGGCCTGGAAGATGCATGAAGCTTAAGGACTAGGATGGGGTGCACCACCATCGTCTCTGACGACAAGAGAAACGTGCGGGCAACAACTTACAGCGACAAAGTTAGCTCGAAAGAAAATAAGCGACATATTCATTTTTGGGGTTATTCCAAAGGCAAAACATCTCGACGAATAACGGGATTATCCACCCATACAACACATTCCAACTTTTTGCGGTAGGCAACACCTGCACAGTGAGCTAAACGGTTTCCGTTCTTTTCTGCAAGCTACACGCGAATTTACACTGCTCGTGTTGGCAGCGCTGTCAGCCACGACAGGCCTCTCCCCACACCCAATCCTCAGCAGAACGCCTTTCACCGCAGACTACCGGCCTAGCTGGCAGTCCTACTCAAATTGTAACCCAGTTCATAGAGTAATTGCTGCATGATCCTACTACCACTTTCGCTGCACATATAATCCTTCACTAGCTCATGTACATCCTTTTTGGTGTCATACTCTGTTTAGCAAGCGCGTAAGGCTTGTCGAAGCACCCAGCCGCAGCGGGAACCAAACAGGAAAGTAGTCAAGGCAAAATGAGATCTCACGTCCCGTCACACTGCAGTTGTGCACATCTCCATGCATGCGCATACACACCCATGCTCGACACCAGACAGTTTGGGACTAAACGCCCTAGCTGCGCCGGTGTGGTGGCTTTGTTCGTAGGTGCATACTTCCTGGGCAGCCAACGTAACTCTTGGAAATGCATATTCCCCCAGTGCGCACGCGCAGAGCCACTAGCTCTCCGCCAAAGACTGCGCAAACGCTTATTAACAGACGAAGCTGCTTTCAACCAGGCCAGGC
>CAJFCZ010000312.1:0-16181 GCA_904066245.1 Eimeria sp. OTU-Y
GCTATAGGCTGGTTCCCCCAACACTACGCGCGACTGCAGGGGCCTTTCCACAGAAACAACACATGTGATGCAACCTACCGCGCAATCCTTAAAGAGGTGCAAACCCCAATCCTTACTCTGGCCAACGCCTGTACCTTCTGGCAGATGTGGACACGCTCACCATTCCGTACCGACACGTCAAGCACAGCAGCATAGGGCACCAGCATCAACGATCCCGTATAAAGACACACAAATACTAATCAAAATGAAAACGCCCGGCGTAAACCCACCTGCAGCCCCGTCAACCAACTCACAACCCAGTTACACCAGCATCCGTAAACGCATGTGCTGCCCTAGCCATGCTACTAACTACTTCCAACTACCGTTTGCTCGCCCATCTGAACGCACATACTGCAAGCATTGGCCATCTCTAATGATTACCTATGCAAATATTGCATATAGTTCGGTCTTGTCCAAAGTCCCAACGAGGCCGCCTACATATGCACAATCTTAACAGCCTGCTGGCTCTGCTAAAGAACAATTACTCATTGAATCCGTGCTACAGAAGAGCCGTGCGCACAATTCCGCATGCAACTTGGAGATGATGTCAACGCTTCGCCAGCAAACAACACAAAAATATCCACACCAATGAATACCTCTTCAAACGAGCCATACCCCATCAAACAGACACACCAAAAATATCACACCCCCAGCGAACCGCCCTGCTTCGCCTGGTCTGCGCCTACACCACCAACCGTCGCGCACATGCGCTGGGCCCTAGATGCATCCTGTCCATCTCAATAAACAACACCCGGCAGCGCGCATTACATGCAGCTGCAGATCTGCATGCTCCCATCGCAATGCACCAATCAAATGCACACCTCGTCATAGTGCCACGCAACCTCAGCCACCGTGCAACGCCAATTCTTATCAGCTTCTTCAATACGCCCACTGCTATTACCACGCTGCCTTCCGCTGCGCAGAACGCTCCTAATTCACGAAGGGAAGACAAAACCAGAAGCTGGTCAAAACGGCAACCCATCCATCTAGCACTGCAAGCAGCGAAGCCTCCTCCGCATTCGCGAACCTCTTCATGGGAACCATCCAATGGCCGTAGGCACTCGCGATTCGGCTTACGCCAAGTGCCACTAGATGGACTCTGTCTCTACAACACTGCCTACGCACCCAACACTCCACTCACCATCCAGATATCGTCAATCACCTCCTGCTCCTTACCATACGTGCATGGACAAACCGGCGACAACACAACGCCTCCACACCACCACCACGCGCAGACACACACAACCAAAGATGCATCGTCGCAAGATCAACCTACTTTCTGGGCTCATCAACCACACGCTGCTTCTCATTAAGCCCATCCGACACACCGCACCCTCACTATTGCACACCTCAATGCACACAGATCCATCGGCGCACCACACAACGGTCCACCCGATCCGATAGTCACTTCACGCCAAATGCCATTCCGCCGAGACACGCACCCACAACTCCAGGCATGGCCTATGCATATATCGCTCCAAGCTCCAGCCGCGCCTCCGCATGTACCACAAATTCTTTACTGTAGACGCATAGACAGCGCAAGCGACAACCATTTACCGAATAGCAAGAACAACCAATTAACGGCACGCATTGTCAAGTTCAAACCACTTTCCCGATCCCGCAAACATCTTTTGGTACTCACTAGGCCCAACATACACACCGCACCATCAAAATGCACATAACGAAGGCCACATCTCCGACAACACACTGTGCTACAGTACGCGCCAGCCGCTGGTCCGCTCACACCAAATGCCACGCGCTAACGACTGAGCCCCACAAGCCACCTTAATGCAACTAGGGTACACCAGAAATACCAGGCACCGTGCAAGCCTACTATGGCAATAGAAAAACCACCCATCGGCCAACCCAGCACACATCTTCCCCTTTGCCAGGCCAACCAACAAAACCCGCAACTGCTCATCCCAAACCACGACAATTCTTACGATGCCCATAAGCCTTGAACACACACCCACAAAATGGCAATAAGCTCCTTTTCCCAACAATACACCTTCCTGTTCGGACAATCCTATTGAAGCCCCACAAGTAATGCACCTGACCAACTGATCCTCAATACGATGCAAACCCCTAACGCAAACACCAGCAGCATCAAAACTCCTAAAAAAGGCACACACGTCCAATCTTTCCCATCACACAGCTGTGCGTAAACGCATGTGCATCCACTTCTTCCACCCCTCCCAATCATACAAACCTGTGCATATGCATATGCATGTCTTTCACTCAGCCAAATGACCACGAATTGAGTAAACGCGTTTGTCTCCTCTGCCCTGGAACTACCCGTCGGCACCTACGAATTGCTGGCCCAGCTGAACGCACATCCTGCAACAATCGGCCCCTTCTACTGCCTAGCTACGAAAATACCGCATATATTTTTTGGGCTTGTCCGAAAAAACCAAACAATGCCATCAACTGACACAAGACACGCCTGAACGCCTGCTGCCCCTGCTGAAGTGCAATTGCTCTGGGAGCCCATACCACCGTTAAGCCGTACTCACAATCCCGCATGCCATGTGGCAGTGTGGCAAACGTGTCGCCGAAAAGCCCTGCATGGAACACCCGCAATACCCCCCCTACACACTCACACAAACAACAAAAGGCCCGGCAAAGAAGACGGCTGTGTCTGCAGTTACACAGTTACTTCAGAAACCTTTGCGCACATGCGCTGGGCGCACATGCGCTGGGTGCAGATGCGCTGGGTGCACATGCGGGTCTTAGCTGCACCCTCATCCCACTAAAAACACCCAGTTGCACCCCGACAATTTCTCTAAGCAAGCAAGTGGAAGTTGTGTTACGCCTGGGTTCTTGTCAGCCTAATGAAATAGCAAGTACTCCACCGCAGCCGTCCACACGCCGTGACGATACCACACAACCTCAAGAATTCGGCGCCCGCTCTCCACGGTTCCTTTTAAGACAAGTCTGCTGTTTCCACGCTCAACATCCCCGGACCGCTTGTATACAGCAGTGCCATTTCATACATCCTGTCGTGTTTGCATCGACGGGCATAAGATTGCTTTCTACTACGGTACACCGCTTCAAAGTAGCCTTCGCCCTCTCTCGATGCAGCCGCATGCTATACGAAGCCGTTTTTCACGGACAGCAGTCACCTGAAACGAGAACGTATTCTTCCGCAGCGCTTCCTGGAGCCCTTAAGCGACAGACACTATGTGTTTACCCTTCCCTAGGCTTAGTTGTTCACCCCGTGCTAAAGCTAGAAGGCAAGCATTCACCAACTTGCGATGCCGAATATTTTCCCTCCATGGTCCCGCAATACAACCCCCTCATTTGCCAAGCACAAATTCTATTTGCGAAAGTGCTACTCGATTGCCGGCTTATATGCGTCTGCTTCAGTCACAAAACAAAAGGGCGCATGCACTTCCAACTGGCCATCAAACTGTGGCATTCGACGAGCAACATGATTCCTGTCCTCGCTTCAAATTTGGCGTTTTTCGGCGGGCCCATCGACTACTTTGTTGTTGCTTCCTCAACGCTCTGCTGTTCGCTCAATATAGTCAGTGCGTACATCCTGGAAGCCACCAAACACCTCGCTGGGAATCCTGGAGCTCCAGATGCATTTAAGAAGCGCCACAGTCGAAACCCTCTATACGGGTAAGCGCCAAAATTACGGCCAGCCACACAATGAAGGTCCCGCAGAGACTCAGCTCACGTGTGGCTCCGCCACCCCCTTCGGCACGCACGAGGAGTCACCGCATGTGCAGATGCCACCACTACTCCTGCACTGTTCTGGCTGCAGTGTGGTTGCACACACTAGTGATATACACCCAAAAGAGACCACTATCTTACAGCTGCACTGTGAATGCATAGGCAGGCCAGAAACACCTCCCAAGACGTGGTATGGGGAAGGGGCACTGCAAGCCAGGAGCGTACAAATGCCATACAAATAATCTGCTCCCTCTTGGTGAACCCACAGGATCGGTATGCTGCCAGGACAATCCGTCTGAGCCCACAAAACGCTGCTACTAATAGTATGCTAGTATGGTGAATATGAATAGCTTTTCCCGTATTTCCCCACTTATCCTGCCCGTATCTCTCCCACTTATCCTGCTGCAACGGACGAGTAGTTCCATGCTTGCACCGGCCACTTCCTGAAAGCGATAAAACCGTCCCAATCGTTCGCCTGCACTTACCTCTCTACCACAGATCTGGCGAATCCACCGGCAGGACCAACGAAACTGTTCGTCCCACTAACATTGTTTCGAACGAAACATTCATCATCCATGCACCCGAGAAACCACTCCCCCTGGAAAAATCTTTACCCAACTTGTATCAGGTCAACTCCTTCCTCGCCCACTTGCATATGCCTCATACCGCAAGCGAGCACAATGCCTCCCCCTACAACACTACACCACGTCGGCAGTGCGCACATCCTGAAGTCACCAAAATCCGCCAACGAAACACACATTTCCTAAAACAACAAGGCAGAAATATAGCTCATGGCTTTGCATAGAATGCGGCCGCATCGACAGAGGGCATAGGGCGCTTTGAGGCAGGGTGGCCCAGTGGAAAGCAGTCATGAATACGAAAACCTGAAAACATCAGACATGCTGAGTCATCATACGTGTTGCACCTGCAGCTGGAAACACGAAATAAACAACTACAAATACATGACAAGGCCAAAGCCTTTTGCAAAACCAGGGCGAGCAACTGCAATCTGAACGCTCGAAGCATCTATCACCTGCGGAGCTTCACTGCACCACAGTAAGGAGAAAGCGATTCCTGCACATCAGTAAACTGTGAATGCCTATACGGGGAGCATCCCCTAGGCAATATCCCTGAGCGCACTACGGAGCCGAAGAACCTCCAGCACTGTGCTAGCGAAACGGGGGAAATGGTAGACAGGCTGCACAGGCATTCAACCCATAGCAGGAGTCGCTGTGGGGCGCTTGTGTCGCCCTAGTCGTCGGGATCCTCCGAGTAATAAAACTCGAAGCGAGGGCTTGAATTGCTCTTAAGGGTGGCAGTTGAAGCACCGCAACATTCATCGATGAAAAATTAGAGTAATCCACGTGATTGTTGCCTTCACCACTCACTGAGCAGCGACCATCTTCAGCGCCTCCCTCTGCCAATTTGCGTGAAAAGGAAGTTCGTCCTCTCCTGGCGCTGAATGTTCCATAGCATTGCAGAACAAGGAAGACGATCGCCGAAGCAATAAGCAAAACATTGAATACTGTGACGATCGGTTGCCGACGGGCGCGCCTGGGGCTCCAGTGCGAATACGCCCGGGTCTCATCTCGTCTTGTACTAGTCTCAAGCAACAAATTTGAAGGCCCTGTGTTATTGAAGGAGGGCTGTGTAAGAAGTCGGCCCCAGTGGCTATTCGAGCCGACTGCGACCGGAGCACCTGCCATGTTAGCGACGACACTGGCTGGAACAAATACGGACAAATAGGGTAAAGCCCCCCGCATTTTTAATGGCCAGTAGATTTTTGTTACGGAGAAAGGGCTTTATGGGTACAGTTATTTCGAAAGACTTTGCTCTCTGCAGACAAATTCTGCCAACGTCCCTAGCGATCTTATGGCGAAGCGCCCTTCAATTTCCGCCGAAAATTAAAAAGAAAGTAGCAAATGGAATAGTCAAACTGTTAAGGATTTTTGATAGTCTTTGCTCAATCCCTAGAGGAACTTGTTTAGCATCCCCCACAGTCTTCGATGATATGTATCGAGAACCCGAGTTTCGGGGGGATGAGGTAGCCTGGCGAGTTGACGGTCGTGAGGGGAGGGTAGCCTTCCCCGTACTACCATATTTTTCATACGTATTTCAATACAGAAACCTGTAGAATACTATCTATGATATCTTTTTTACTGCACGAGATCCCTGTACGGTGTCTCGACGGCACTGTTGCGTCGAGACTGCACTAGCGCAGCGATTGCATTTTGCTCGTTTGTATTCATATTCACTTAACAGCGCCCTAGTGTGCTACACTATTCATTTTCTTGTGTTTAACTGGCAAAATATTATAAATGCTTCCTTTGTTACCATGTAGAATGTGGTGAACTCGGTGGACAGCACCCAGGCAGACGTGGTCGTGGCGTCGTACCCTAGCTTGTCTGACGTTGGATGAAAAACATGCACTAGGCCTTAAGCGTCTTGCTGCACATAAATAAACAGTCATAATAGTTATATGAAGTGGTATTGTAGGCGAGAAAGTGTTCTTGGTTGTGCTTGTGTATGATGTCGTCTACCACTAGATGGAGGATGGTTCGGTGCAACGCAGGCAGGATGGCCAACTGTACGATAGCCCGTGAACTCGGAAAATTGCTCCAAGGACTGCTTAATGCAGAAACTTCGTGTTCAGCAACCTTTAGGGGGCTCGTAACTTAGGCTGTTTCATTTCATTCTGCAGCTCGAGACGGTCCGTGGCTGGTCGATTGTTTGTTGCACGGTGGCAGCCCAGGGGGGCCAGCGAGGTGCGTAAGAAGCAAAAAACTTGTGTAACACCCACCCAAGCTGAATATGGGGCATGCCAACTTCATGACTGTGATGCAGTATGAGGAAAAGACGAGCTGTCAGCAGCTCTGTGGGGCAAGACGAGGCGGCCAAGACGCGTGTGAATTATATGACATATGGTGATGATAAAATACAGAAATGACGCACTTGCGAATTGTTCTATCTAGCAGAGTACGGAAAAAGGTGTTCTTGCGAATTTTTCCAGCAGGCAGAGCGAAACCCCTAAATTGTGCCTGAGCTATAAATGTACGAGACGGAGCTCTGATGGTGGCTAGACTCACAGTTCAGCCAGGGCTCTCGACCATATCCAAGGACCCCTGTGGGCTTCAATAGAGTTACAACGCTTAAGGCAACTGCTCTGATGAGGCTCGCAAAAGGCAGCTGACCTCCCACCTCGGTAGCAGGCACCAAAGCCATACCCGCCTAAGCGTAAGGTGGTTTCAAGAACCTTCTGCGAATCCACATCTTAAGTGTATCGACTCTACTGCACTTCACACATGGGCTCGCATATACGTTCAGAGGCCTCTCTTTGTACTGGCACACATGCGTGATGAGGCGGCTCAAGATATGTTGCTTTGCAGCTCCGCCTGCTGCAGCTACTGCCTCAAGGTGCCCCATATTCAATACTAACCAAGAGCCCTTCGCCCCATGCAGGAACGTTGCAGACCGTTTTTGAACACTTGCTTTGCCCTTTGTAACCAGCTTCCTGTCATGAAGCACAAACGGATGCACGGAATTCGTGCAGGCCTTGCTACAATATGAATTCAGTAATGAGGCCTATGCTTCGCCGTGGCAACTAGCCTGCTGTTGACAGCACTTCGAAATTCACGCACCGCTGGACACTACACAGAACCCTCTGTTATTGTGCCATGGGTCAGCTACATAGGCGCAGGCGAAAACACGCGTCGCTGTTAACGCGGCGGCGAGGAATCGATGTCTGCATTTCCTTCTGACAGCAACTACTTAACGCTTAAGAATCTGCTCTGGTTTTCTACTTCCAACAACGGTACAACTGAAAGAATGTCTTAGCCTCTCCTCATTCTAACTAGGGTATCTTGGTGGATGTACCATGGTCCGCGTGATCCCGTTTGCCTAGTCTTCTAGTTGCGCGCAGGATGGATACTGTGGGCGGATGTAGCACTTAATAATCGCCCACAGTGTTATTCCATGAATCAAAAGGAAACATGGATATGCTCGCATCTGCGTTTGCCTTGCAGCAGGAGTCGGTGGAATGCGTACTGTAACTCACAGCGACTTGCTTGCTCTCTGCACCAGCCTCAGGCACTGTTCACACCTGTTCACAGGTATCTAGGATGCTGCAAATGAACTGAGCTGTCTTTGAAGAACTCCTGTATTGTGTGCTTCTACCCTGTTGCAGCTAAGGTTGAGGTTGAGGGCCCCCGTAGAACGTCCCTTGTGGTAGCTAGAAACATATTGCTGAACACATGCTGAATTCGGTTGCCATTCTCGCAAATCATTACCCCTTTTCGTCCATTAAAGATGGTAGGAAGGCCCTAACCCCATGCGAAATATTGTAGAAACTAGAAAGGCAGTCTGCCGTTCTTATGTACTTTCCAGGTTCGCTGCGGCTCCTATCGAGTTCAGCAGTCTTTAGTAAGCACCCGAGACAGACCAAACTACGTGCTCCACAGGAAAAGCTACCCAGTCTGCCTTTTCTATTCAAGTAGAGAGTGGGGCTGAATGTGCAATGGGAAACTCCTGGTAAAGAAGCTGCAGTTGAAGCCTCGTAAGTGTACACATTGTTCACAGAAAAGACCCTCGCGATGTCTGCCATTCCATGTTGTAGTCCTGCATACTCGAACACTGTGCCTTTTGGAACACTGCGCTCCTTTACCTAGTATAGGCGTAAGTGCACCGCATTCCTGATGTTGCTACTGCTCCTGATGCATCCTTCTTCTTGCAATCGGCATGCTGGCATTTCAGCAGGCGTTGGCAGCTACTTGTATGCGTCGTATCGCCTCGGCGTCCATAAAGTTTCCCATGGTGGCCCACAATGACTGCATGCTTTCTATAACTCCGCACATCCTCTAGTGGCAAGTCGGTATCTCGATCCGCGCGCCGTACACCCCATATCAGAGGACAGTTACGACTAACATTTGTCTCTGTCACTTCATATTGATCTAAAATGAGAGTTGTTCTTCCTTTTTGGTGTTTCCAAGCATTTTACAGCGGTCTCCCCGCTCTACGCGTGCAGCCGCCGGGCGTCGCAGGGTTCCCCCTCCACTGTGTTTCACCCAGTGCAGGAAGCCCTCCAAACTATAGTCTTTGGTCCTGATTCAAATATAATGCAAACCGCATCGTCTAAATTTAATTTAGACGATGATTTTTGCAGCCGAAAAGCGGAGAATTCCCCTCTTCACGCTGCTGCGGCCGCTGGAGCCGCGCGGCCGCCGATTGCGAACCTGCTCTGTGATACAGTGTGATTAAAGTGTGCGGGCGAAGGCTTGGGAATTAGAAGGCGACAAGAGGGTTTTACCAGGAAAGGTTCTACTGAGGAACACAAAAGATCCAGGCTTTCCAACATTCGCACAAGGAGCTGCCGCCCTTAAAAAGGCTGGGATGGCGGTGTGATGCGCGTCGATAGACACAACGCTCGTTTTTTTGTGACTGCCTCACTTGGCTCATCGTTTCTCATGACAATATAACATATATGATACTTCACAGATTCCTATGTTGGATTCATCTCCTAGATAATTTTGCTTCTCAAGAAGGTTTTCTTCGCACACTCCTTCCCCTTGGATCAGCTCGATTTGTGAGGCGGTGCGAGCCTTGGGCCTGACCATTGGTGCGCATCTCGCGTGCCAAGGCACACAGGCAGGAGTGAGGCTTACTTGACTTAACCATTCACAAGCAGAAGAATAGACGTATATCACGTGCTGGGTGTGAAGGGGGTAAAATGCGGAATTCTAGAGGAGACGTCGGTGTAGGAGCGCCACGTGGCAGAGGTGGAGTCGACCAAAGCCTCGTGGTGACGGAGGTAGAGGTGCAGGGTCTTGCACAGGGAGTTCAGGGTACAGCGAAAACGGGCATGGGCAAGTGGCAGTGAGTGGCAGAACGGGCAGCGTCGCGGCATGCCAAGTTGAAGGGTCGTCGATTGACACTTGTCAGGACGTTTCCGCTGTACTTATCCTGTAGGAGCACGCAGTAGAGGCATACACAAGGCCTGCTTCATCAGCTTCGTTTGCAAAACGAGGGAATACCAGCAAGCACGCACGTGGTCGGCACATTAGGTCGACATGAGTACATGCACGCGATGTCGTGCGCGGATGTTGTCGCCGTGCCGATGCAGGAAAATGGAGCAGTTGCTCTACTGCAGCCCACAAAAAAGAGAGAGCAGTCACAGATTTCACTTATGACAGTGGGAAGAAAAGGGGTGATGGTAGCTCATGGCAGTTGTGCTATCGCGTTGGGTGACTACTGACTCGTAGCTTTATCGTTTTCACCGTTCTTCATGCGGTACAGGTAATACACGTCACGGAAGCCCTCGAATCGTTTAAGCTGTCTATGTGTATAAGCCCACTACATTACGCCGAATTGGGAGCTTATATTAGCATCAAATAGTGCCAACAGCAACATCCGAAGGAATGCGTTTGGCCTTCTTGCATATACAGACTTCATAGTATTCAACGAACTTCACGTCTCATATTGTCATATTTCAACAATCCATAACTAGTGCAGTGTTGGGTATGCAGGAGTATAACTTGCACCCATATAGATGTACATAAATGTATAGGTGCGTAGGTACAGGTAACAATATAAGAATCTGCTAGGCATGAATTGCAGCATGGACAACCAGGAGGCAGCGAAGGATGTTTTCTGATGTGCTTGTGAGAAATACATGAAGATAGGAACTCGAGAAAAAGCATTGCGGAGGGAGTCGATACGTAGCGTGCCGAACGGAAGCCTCAGGTACAAAGTCGAGGACCCACAGGGTCGGATCTTGAGCCTCTGGATCCAAGGATTCGACGCTGAGTGATTGGGGACTTGGCGTTCAATGTTAAGGCTCTGTTAACGTCAGTTTTGATGTTGTTGTTATACGGATGCAGGCGCTACAGTTGAGGTTGTAAGGACACTTGGCTGGATTTTGAGGGTTTTTGTGGACTTGACAATTAAAGGTGAGCGCCTAGGGTTTAGCGGTATGGGATTGCGAGTTAAGGGTTAGGTTGTTTCCAAGGATACATTCCCCGTTCATCTTCTAGGGTGGTTAGCCTTGCAGAGACGATGACGTTGGGCCTTCTGCTAAGTACCAGCCTAGACGATCCCAGTCCTGCTGCAACTCAGCACCACGTGCAAGCATGCCCAATCCGCTCCTTGATGCACGCACTAATGCTGTATGCAGTTTGTAGTGAACTTTCACTGCAATCACAGCAACTATGCGAACGTAGCACTTTGCAGCGTTCGTTGCATGCTTAAGAGGCGTGTTAGTGTGTATCGATGTAAGTATTAGCTGTCACGTTTTGAGTATGTATTCAAAACGTTCCCTAGATATTAAATAGTGAACGAAGGTGTGTGGTTTTTATTGCAAGCTAGGGAGTCGTGACACTTAGTGGGAAGAGATGTTGTGACACACCGTATATCGCCTCCTCTAACCCAACCGCAGCCCCATGGGCCGTTGTCTCGGTATGAGGAGGGAAAATAGAACATTCGTTGTCTGTGGAAGAAGAACAATGAATCATCTTTAAGCTATTGTTCCTTTTTAGTTTTTGAATAGGAATGTATCTTGAATTTTGTGAAGCTCAGTAATAGTCAACGGCAGGCGGCCGCTCGCCGGTACGTTTGCATTGGGGACCTGGGGAGGTGCCCCACAGAGGATTATCATTCGTTCCTGGCTATTAGCCAGTCCCCGTTCAAGAAAGTATTAGTTTTGTGAAGGCGAATTCATCCCCTAAAGTAAGGCGTGAAATGAAGGGGGATTGAGGGCACGCTCACCCGCAGTCCAGCAGTCCCTCCACTACAACTCCCCTGTCTCATACCAAGATGCAAAAGACCTTGCATAGTTGGCTCCCCCACAGGGCGATGGGTAAGGCAAGGGGACAACCGGAAGGCGATTATGGTATGGAGGCACCTCCGTAGTGATGGTATGTCAATGATGGAAACCAACGCATTCACTGGAGAACAAACGGCTGAAGTCCACAACAAATCCATGGCTGGCTTCTTTGGTTTTCCGCCCTTGTCCATAGTTTTAAGATCGTGGCAAGTCACTGCAGCCAAGTTGCCATGACTTAAAATGACAGCTGAACGCTGTTTGTTGTAATTTCTCCGCTGGCATTCCTGTATCTTTTTCCTACATTCCTGAGCTGCTGCAACAATCGTTCACAAGCTTGCAACTGAGGAGGTCTGGGGCTGGCTCTCAAGCAGCGAGGCCAACATCGGAGCAGGCAACGGCCTTTTAGCTTAGGCTAAGGCAGCAGCAGGGGAGCGAATAGTACACTGTTGTATTATAAGCTCATGCCACATGAGGAAGACAATATTTATGATATGTTCCCAGAGCATAGTCGCATGTACAGCAACAGAGTGAGTTTGATGCATTCACTCTCACCGCCTTCCACCTGGTGATGCACCCTTTCAGGTTGGGCTCAAAGGTGGCACATTTTAAGGAGTTGATCCATAAGGGGCTAAAGACCTTCGGTTTGTCTCTCCAAAAATTATCCGGGAAAGATTTGTCAACCCCTTGTGATGTAAGAAGCTCTAACAAAAGACGGAATGAGCATGTTTGGTGAGCCTATCTACGACGCCGTAAACGTTTCCAGACCCTCTGACTGATGACTAACCAATTTAAGCCCCGGCAAGACATCTGTCAAGCACCATTTGAGAATTGGTACACTCTGCATGCAGCATGTTCCAACGGACGTTACGGCATGCGCTCCTGCCTGAGGACGGGAGGCTTGCTACCGAGGGCCAAGTAAATGCTTATCGACGGTTTACAACGCATGCGGTATGTGACCCAGTATGGAGAGCGCATGCTCTCCACTGAGGAGACCATCAACGCCTGTGCACTAGGAAGGAGTGAGAAGGTACAACTCTCAACGGTCGGAAAACACATTTGCATTTTCTACAGCAAAAGAAGCAGAAACAGCGCCCCCAAGGAAAAGGGAGGCAAGAAACTCCTACACAGTGCAAAGAATACGCAGGAAACGGTGAATAAACGTACACATTCCACAGCAATGGTACTACGAAAGCCGTCTTTTCGTTCCCTGGGAGCAGCCGAAGCGGGCACAAGTGGAGGAAGAACCTTCAGATATACTAATCAACAAAGAGCTATGAGACAGCCAGCTAGCCACTGCACGTCCAGGTCACCACATTGCATGAATCCTCCAACCAGCCAGGGCGGCTCCCACACCTTGAAGAGGATACCGAACGGAATACAGACGAACGGACGAATGAGCTGGGGCTGAAAGGCGGGGACAGTCTAGCATGTGTCGCAACACCTTGTTGCACTCTCAGGACAGCCTCACTTGTGATCCAAACCCATATATCTCTTTTAGCATTCAATAAGTAATAAGCTGCAACCAACACATCCCTACACGTTAAGACGCATCTTAAGAATACAACAAGTACGACAAACTGCGGGATTAGCACTGTCGCTCTGACTGTAGTGAGAGTTCACTATACTATCAGCCCAAAATGGCAACAACGTCACACCTAGATTATCCTAGAAGCACGCGTATCAACACGCAGAGATTTTGGATGTAAGAAATTCCACTCAAACGGCCAGAATAACGGCATCTCGAGTGAAATTCAGGGAATGGTTCACGGGCAACAGTCGCTCACGAGCATATATGGCCCTTACTCAATACGCTGGAGATGACTACACCTGCTGCCCTCAGAGGTCTGGTCTTATTTAAACCCATTTATGCGGCATGGCTGTTATACTCAATGGCCTTTACAAACAGGTGCCCTTCTGTTGGTCTGGGAGCCAAGCTGAGACACAGGAGAAGCAGCAACAGTGAACGCCCATGGCTGTTTTTCTCTCTCGTGGTGCCCTCTTCCAATTTACTCTGGAGCCCTCCTCTGTTGCGGTCTATGCACCCTCCGTCAACCTTCAAATAGCTTTGAGCCGTCTCCTACCGCATTCTCAGCTTTTCATATTTGTTGCTGGGCCCTACTTCCTGGGGTTGGCCCCGCCGGTGCCCACGCGGAGACATAACCTCCGTGATGGCGGCGAATCAGCCAGTAAATGCAACTAGGCTCAGGCGGTCATTCTAAGAAATGGCTAAAAACCAGACGGCGCGAGATAAGACGCCGCAGTTGAACAGTGGCTACGCCGCTGTGCCATCTCATACCTATGGGCCATGAATCGGCTGTGGCAGCAGAGCAGCCACATAGCAGCACTCGACGCTGTCTGCACTTCTTCACATTTCCCTTCTTCTTCTTTCGCCCTTTCCCGGTAATTCGGGTTGACAGGGAACACGAGGGAGTGCTCCTTCTCAGGGAGGAGGAGACCTGGGGCAGACGCAGCACGGTCAATGGGAACCCCAACCTGCATTTTTCTGCAGGCTGTCTATCGACTGCGAAGTATGTGCTAATAATATCCAGTGTTTTTGCATGTATTAAGCCGCTGTCGGCTGTTATCGCATATAAGTCTTGCTTGCTGCACTTGCTGCAGCACTGTGCTGCAGCAAGGCGCGTTGCAACGTCTCTCAGCTCATCTCATGTTGAACAGGGCCTTGGCCCGTGGGCCGCTGTGTGCCTATGGGGCCTGAGGCCGGATGGTATGCCATCTGCTCTTTAGGAATATGTTGCAAGCTGCCGTCTTATGTATCGACTACACTGCAGCTATAGAGCTTCTACGAAGAAGATCATCAACCGTTCTCTACATAACGCACGATCGACTCAGCTTCTGAAAGGAGCTCGGTAAGGAGGAAGACGGAGTGTTATGTGGGTAGAGGAAGACAAGCAGAAGCCTACTTGTTTGAATAGAATAAGAAACAAAAGTGAAGTCTAACTATTAAACCCTATTTTCCGTTGGTGCTCGCATTGCCTCGTCTTTTTTGCAATATGCCGCTCGTGCGGTGTACATGCAGCTTGCGTGGGGCAGTAATTAAAGTTTATTTCCATGGGAAAGAAGTGAAAATGAAATAAAATAAAGGTTTCAAGAAAGATTAATTGAGCTGTACAGCCACCTCGAGATCCGCTCTGTGTCACGCCTATGTCGAAGCGGCGCCCAGCATCATGAGAAGCGGCCAGCCATCGATCCTACATTAAACCCTTCTTTTTTTTGCATTTTCTTTGCAGATATGATTAAATTCGTTGAATATTTATTAAATGTAGGAAAGATTAGAAGAAAAGAAGAAAGTTCATAAGGATCGTGGGGGCACCACCTGACGGTAGCCGCTTTTACATGCGATTGTAGACGTTCCTGTTGCTGCTTTTTGAATTTATTTTCTGTATTTCATGAATAAATTTATTTATTTTTGTAATGTTAAGAGGTATATTTCATGAAAAGCCAGAAAAATAGATACAGCAGCGCATCAAGGCTACCTGCGTGATCGTTCTGCTGCAGCAGCAGCTTCATTTTCTCTTCTTATTCTTTTCCTCCTCTTTTCTTTCTTATTTCTCTCAAGCACAATCCAAGCAGCAGACAGCCTGACGTTGGCTGCCCCGCCTTAACATCTTTGATCCATATACCCATTTGTCTTGTCCTAGGCCATATATATATAAATATATATCGACGTATATCAAGCCAGCCCTGCAGCAGCAGCAGCATCACCAGCAGCAGCAACAGCAGCAGCAACAGCAGCAGCAACAAGAGAAGAATCGTCTTAGACGTTATCAGCAGGATCAGGGAGGGGAGCAGCAGTCGACTTAGAGGCTGTATTCGAAATACAAAAGCAAGGCACCACAACCACCAGCAGCAACAGCAGCAGCAGCAACAGCAGCAGCAACAGCAGCAGCAACAGCAGCAGCAGCAGCAGCTTTTCTGTTATGTTTTCTATTGTGTGTGGCCCCTATGTGGGTCTCCCCTCAGCGAATGTCTGAGCCCTACTCTTATTCACTCTTGATGGTGCGGTGTCTTCTCCTGGCTGCCCACAGTCTATGAGCAGCTGGCAGCCAATACGAGGAGACACCGCAGCAGCAGCAGCAGCAGCAGCAGCAGCAGCAGCGGAAGCAGCAGCAGCAGCAGCAGCAGCAGCAAGTAAATGGAAATGGCTGCTTTTCTCGTTTCTTTAACCCTTCTATTTAAAGGGGGGGGTAGAAGAAGCAAGCTGCTGCAGCAGTTGCTGCTGCTGCTGCTTGCTGCTGCTCTTCTTGCTGCTGCTATTGCTGCACCTGAGGTGTCTATACACCCCAACGCCTTCGCTTATGCTGCTGCTGCTGCTGCTGAACCCGCTAAGGTGCAGCAGCAGCGGCCGGGGCTGCTGCGGCGTATTGGCCGTCGCTTTAAAGGTATGGACACCCACTTGCTCCTGCTGCTGCTGCTGCTGCTGCTGCTGCTGCTGCTTTACTTGCTGCTGCTGCTGCTGCTGCTGCTCCACTTGCTGCTGCTGCACCATATCGGCTGTTGCTGCAGCAGCAGGCCGAATTTTGCTTCCTTTAATCTGCATGCTGTTGTATATTCTTTTTTTAACAATTATTTTTGTTAGTCTAATTATTATTATTATTATTATTTATCCACTTCTGACGCTGCCGACGATATG
>CAJFCZ010000313.1:0-16153 GCA_904066245.1 Eimeria sp. OTU-Y
CCCGGAAGCGTTAACCCCAAGCAGTTGAGTTGCCTGCCGCGTTTCATCTGTTGTGTGTGCCATATATCTCACGAAGAAACAATTTAATTCCTAATGCTTCTTATTTTTAATTTCGGTTTATTTTCTGTAACATTGTCATTTTGTGCACGAAAATGGGGGCGCTGAAGGTCTTGGCCTCTCTCTTGTGTGCCTTCTGTGCTGGGGCAGCTTACCCGTTGCCGAATAGCGCAATACAGGTCTGTCTTTTTCTCTGTTTCCACATTTAATATGCAAAAGATAACAGGAAGGAATCCCAGCGATACCACAGGCAGAGGTCCCCATGTGTAAAGAAGGGAGAGTAGGAGACGATACGGGAAGTGAAAACGAACTAATCGCCTCCAGCTTGAGCCAGCAGTACTCAGTACCCACTACAAATGAATATGATTCTTTTTATCGCATTATTTCTATAGTCGGTTTATCGCTCCTTTCAGCCCCATTCCAAGACAGAAACGACTTATTCCCAATGAATGGAGCAAGCTACAGTCAACAGAAGTTTTTCTTGCTATATGAATCTTCGTCGTTAGATACAGAGGAAAATAAAGTTGTGATGAGGTCATAACAAACTAACAATTAGATCTCTTAGTGTGTGTGCCTTCCCTTGTGCTGTGGCGGCCTGTGTCGCTGGCGCATGCAAATGTGGCACCCGCAAGAAAAACTATAAGCACGAAATCATCGAAAATAAGTACAAGGCAAAGCAGAAAACAAGGATAAAGAACAGAAGTAGCATCAGCAACGGTGCGCCTGCCTTCATAGCTGTGCTGCTTGCGGACAGAGGCTCACAAGGCATTGATACACAGCTACAAGTCGAGTAAAAATCCAAACAGTTTTACTAATTCTTTGAAATTTGTAGAGAGGGAGAGAGAGAGAGAGAGAGAGAGAGAGAGAGAGAGAGAGAGAGAGAGAGGAGAGAGAGAGAGAGGGTGCAGAAACTCCCAAAGGAGGCAGGCTGTTTACTAAGAAGGGAGAAACTATTATTAATGGGTGTACTGGCGGATGTCTCCTTCCAACAAAAATTACGGAGGCAAGTTCGCAAAATTACAATTAATGAAAATCATTTATTAATTTCAGACACTGCGAGAAGCGGAGCGCTCTCGTCATGATGCACGAGATGAACATCAGATACAAATCAGAAACAGAAAAACAAATACAACATGTATATTGTGAAAGGCCATTGGAAGGCATTCCTTATACATGCACCAGCCATGAGCTAGGGGCCGGCACCCTTCTATAACGATCCTGTTGGCGCTGTTGCAGCTGGCTAGCTTCCAGCCTTGCTACCTTTTGATGCCAATCAACAGCAGGGAAGCAGGGAAGGCGGAGAAAGCCGAGGAGGGATGCATGCGCTCTTGTCCCCGCCCGGTGTAAGCGGAACCCTGTATATCCCGAATTTATTTATTTCTGACTATTACTGTATCACCACGTTTCTTCCTTTGGACTGTGCACTACTGCTTTCGTTGTTGAATGAAGTCCTCATCATCTTGCCTCCAGGGGTCATACTGACTGCCCGTGAAATCGGTGTATCTGAGGTTGTTAAAGAGGTATCTCTTCACCTCAACTGTGTCCTTTGGCGAAGGTCTAATCCCCGCCTTCAGCTGAGTCAACATTGACTTCAATCTCTCTATAATGACTATATTCTTTTCGAACCTCTTTCCGTATGCCTTCCCGTGATTAAGCGAAACATTTGTTGGGATCCGCCGCACCAGCTTGAACCAGTTCTGCAATGACTCCGGCGAAGGCCCCAATGCTTGAATAGTAGCGAAGATAGCGTCCAACAGCAAATAACGACGCCCCAGCATATAAGCTGCCCTAGCAGGAGCCGCGCTCTTCACAGGCTCAGCATGCCAGTTCAACATGAAAGCCGCCAAATCCACGGCAGAAGCTAGCGCAGACTCAGCGTTCACTTGACCGAGCTCTGGCTTCAAGAACAATTTACGCAGAGACAATAAACCAAGGTAAGCCAGACGAAGAGACCGGAAATAATAAGGGTCAATACCCTCCAAAGAAAAGGGACCTACCCGTACACCTGGCTTGAGGGGCGGCACACGGTAAAAAGGATGCTGAGCCAATGGATGAGAGGCAGCAGCAACAGCTAGCTGACTACCCTGGTCTAACACCTTCTTGACGCTTCCCCCACTAGCAGCAGCAGCAGCAGCAACTGCTGATTGCTGTGGATCTCCGCTGACTTGCCTGGGCAAGCTCGCTGGGTGGAGCGTTTGAGTACCAGGGACCCCTCCAGTGGCTGTTTCCCTTGGCTGAAGTAGACAGGGCTGTTGGAGTTGAGGTATATAGCCAGCAGCAGGTTGCTGCCCGCCAGATGGCCCTGCTGGTTCTTCATACGAAGCAAGTGCAGCACCAGAGGCAGCTCCCCATAGTTCAAGTGGAAGGGGTTGTTGGGGTTGAGGTGTATAGTCAGCAGCAGGTTGCTGCTGTGTAGAAGGTCCTGCTCCTTCATTAAGACCAAATGCATCACCAGCTGTACCTCCCCATAGTTCAAGTGGCAGGGGTTGCTGGGGTTGAGGTGTATAGTCAGCAGCAGGTTGCTGTTGTGTAGAGGGTCCTGCTTCTTGATAAGGGCCAAATGCATCACCCGTTGCACCTCCCCATAGTTCAAGTGGCAGCGGTTGTTGGGGTTGAGGTGTATAGTCAGCAGCAGGTTGCTGTTGTGTAGACGGTCCTGCTCCTTCATAAAGACCAAGTGCATCACCAGCTGCACCTCCCCATAGTTCAAGTGGCAGCGGTTGTTGGGTTTGAGGTGTATAGTCAACAGCAGATTGCTGCTGTGTAGAGGGTCCTGCTTCTTCATAAAGGCCAAATGCATCGCGAGCGGTGCCGTCCCATACTCCAAGTGGAAGAGGTTGTTGGGGTTGAGGTGTATAGTCAGCTGGAGCTTGCTGTTGTGTAGAGGGTCCTGCTTCTTCATAAAAGCCAAATGCATCACCAGCTGCACCTCCCCATAGTTCATGTGGAAGGGGTTGTTGGGGTTGGGGTGTATAGCCAGCATCAAGTTGCTGCTGTGTAGAGGATGTTGAATCTTCTCCTTCATAAGAATCAAATGCACCACCAGCTGCACCTCCCCATAAATCAAGTGGAAGGGTTTCTTGGGATTGGGGTGTATAGTCAGCAGCAGCAGCAGAAAAGTCGGAGGCACCAATCCACGCATCCGCAGAGAAAGCAGAAAGCTCACCGGAGGTCGATGGTTCTTGTCCCTCACTTTCGTCGGCGCCTCTGTACACAGAGCTCCCTGCTTCTTCAGAGGGTTTCCATCGCTTTGCAGGGGGAGCAAAAGAGGGATCAGACTCCCATGTGCTAGCATCAAGCTGCTGCTGCTGCTGCACACCCTGATACATACAGGGCTGGGTTGTTGTCTGGTAAGCAGGATGGGCTGCTGGCAAACCCTGCGCTACATCGAGTAAATCGCTGGGAGTAAGAGACTGCTGCTGTACCTCCCCTTCCGTAGCAGCAGCAGCAGCAGCAGCAGAGGCAGCAGCAACAGATGAAGTCACCAATCCCACGTCATGATGCAACATATCTTGCTGCGTCTGTTGAAGAGAAGGGGTATGTGAGGAGGGAGGTGGCGTAGGCGCATGCAAATATGATGGGGCTGCGTCTGGCATCGGCTGTAGCTCCGGGTCTAGCGGGGACAGCAAGCCCGGTTGCAGAACCATGAGTTGTTCTTGTATCGTCGATAGCAGCCGCTGGTCCTCCGGGGTTAGATGAAACTGTGGTTCTTCCCACAGATCATGCTGCTGCTGCTGCTGCTGCTGCTCGAGCTGCTGCTGCTGCTCGAGCTGCTGCTGCTGCTCGAGGTGCTGCTGCGAAGGCGATACCTGATCTTGCAGCAGCTGCATCTGCTCCGATGGTTGGAGGAGTTCCTGTTGCAGCGGCAAGGCCTGCTGCTGCTCCTGGAGAGGCTGCTGCTCCAAAGGCAGGGGCTGCACTTCAGGCATTAGGGATTGCTCATCCGCCTGCTGCCATGCTGATTCCTGTTCCTGCTGCACTGGAGGTTCAGGAGGCGTCAGTTGCAGCAGTTGAGGGTTTGCGCTTTCTAATTCTAAACACAATTCAACAATTGCAGATACGCCATCATCGTCTTCCTCTGAGGATGAAGGGGATGAGGAGCTGCCTCCAGCCAGCCGTCTGCTTGTATTTCCTTCTCCTACACGTGGACTAGAGATATAATTGGAGCATCTTGCAAGGAGGAGAATAATTGCAAAAACAACTGAGAGCACAATCGGCCTCAGTCGACGATAAACCTGGGCAGCAGATGAAAAGGAGGGACCTGTTGAGGATGAAAGCCTCCCATGTTTCTCTTTTTCATAGTTTTCTTTCTTTTTTTCTTTCTCATTAGAAGGGTCGAAGTATAAATCAGGAAGGGGAGAATTGAGGGGAGGCTCCTCCGGGTGTTCAGCCAGAGCCTGCATCGCGGCTCCAGGTATGAAGCCGAGTGGAATAAACAATGCCACTTCTCCCCAAGAAATCGATTTAAATATTCAGATTGCTTATTTATGTAGAAGAGGCAAATATTTCGCAGAAGATAAAGAGGGTGGCCTCCTTTGAGCTACCAGTCACGCATTGTTAGAACACGTCGATGCCGGTCCTTCTAGCCAGAGCTACCAATATACCTGAAATAAGACGAGTGATAGATAAATTAAGGAGAATAAATGAATAAACTAAAAATAGCAGGGGTTGAATTACTGTATATACGCTTTGGACAAATCTGTGGTATCTTTGACTGCCGATGAGATAAAACGCCTTCGATTACCCCTTTGCAAGGCATTTCGTTGCAGTATAGTCTGTCTCAAGCTGGAATAATACATGTTATCGCCTGCTGTTACGGAGCAAATAAGTGTCTAATTATTGTTTACGGCATCATCAGGGCACGCATTAACAGTAACATTGTTGAGTCTTAAGCTTTCGTGGGGAGGCTTTGGCTGCTGCTGCTGCTCCTGCCGCAGCTGCTGCTCCTGCAGCTGCTGCCGCCACTATAGCTGCTTGCTAGAATTGCAGCGAAAGCTGCTGCAACTAGGCACGTAATATAATGTATATTTATTGTCACTTCTCTGCCGCTGCAGAGAACTTCTGCTCCGCGCGTTTCAGGAAGTATATTATTAGAAGCGGAATGCCAGCAATAGCTACCATACACCTGTAACCAGGACCCTGGATCTTCTTATTCAGGACCGTCGTATGCTGCAATACAGTCAATATACTTGAATGGCTATTTGCAAGAGGCCCTTAAGGAGCAGTTGACCTCCACTCCAGCCTGAAACCCATTAGGAGTCCCGGCCTAAGCTCCCGCAGTTGGTCGAGATGGAGCGGGCTTTGATGGACTACAAGGCACCCTGCCACACCTAGCGTTGCAAGGCAGACAAACATGCAATCGCACGTGCCCCCCCTTACTGCGTGCACGAGCACATTAGGCAGTTGATGAGCACGTACCTGCCAATCCATACTCTCTCTGCAGACTAGTGAAGAAATAGCATTCTCTCAGCTGTACTACGTAGTGTCAGCTTTGTCAGTTAGTGCACAATAATAGATATACACTAAATACAGAACCTTCTCCCTAAAGTCACACAAACATTATTTTAAAGCCAAAATTTCTTTCGCTTGCCCATGTATAACCCCTGAGGGTAGGGCAGTGCCCCAGCATCCCAGCCAGTTCCATGGCCCTGATAGGCCGCAGGACCGTAACCGGTTCTCCTTATTTCCCCTATAGATGTTCTAATTCGACCCTAACAATAGATCATATCATTTCCTTTTGTCGATACCACCGCTGACATTGTAGGGCCTCTACCCTACACGGAGTACTAGAGCACGGTCTACCGAAAGTTGTTACCTATCGGGGCAGGTACGACAAGCGAGCATCGCCGCAACAACAGGGCCTTCTGGTACAAAACCAGTGATATTAACAAAGGTGCTACGGGAAAAGAGCACGTGCAGTATATATATTACCGCTCCTCGCTTTACCTATGGCAAATGTAGAATGGTATGTGGAGGTTGATACCTTTATTGCAGCTTGCCTACAGGCTAACAGTGGATTTCCAGGTACGTGCTCATCAACTATCTACTGCGCTAGTGCATGCAGTCGAGGGGGCATTGTTATTATTGCACATTATTCTGTTTGCCGCACTAGTTGTGGCACGGTGCGTTGCAACCAATCTCAGCCCGCCTCACCTCGCGCCGGCCCCAGGACGGCAGGCATAAGGGGCCGGGGGCTAGATGTACAGTCATATGCTCTTTAAAGCCATATGCCAGCTCACTTCCATTGTAGTGTGACTCCACTGCAGCTGCCGGTGGTCCCTGAATAAAATAAAGGACCCTTGTTACCGTTTATGGCACCGCAAGGTTCATCGGAGCAGGTGAGAGCAACGAATCTCACACCACAGGCTTCGTGCCAAGAACAATTCGTGAAGAATGTCTCCACCTTTGCGGACCATCTACAAATGCCAGCCGAAGCGTCACCTGGTTCCTTCCGCTTGCATGCCTGCCTTAGGAAAGCACAGAAAAGCCTATAGCCTTCGTTGACATCTTCTATATTAAGTGTGTGTGTATGAAAACGCTGGCTACACCTAAGCAAGCGTTCTACATTACCCGAGCACGCCTGGACCGTCGAAGCCGTTAAGCATATGTTGCAATGCAGGCTTATTCCCCGGTATGCAACGGAACAGACAATGTGAGGATTTAGGGTTTAGAAAAAATAAGGTAGGTCTTCTGCGTCTTGCTATATCGTCGGCATGACGCTACATTGAGAAGTATCAGCCATTAGTGAACGGAAGTCAGATGGTGGACTTGGAGCTTCCGTGTAATTGGCCCCCCAAAAGGTTGTCCAGGGTGTCTCTCCGGGAGAGACATTAGATATTCGGCTGGGCTGCGGAGAGGGAGCCATGGGTGCAAAGGCTGAACTGGCAAAGATGATGTACTAACTTTATATAATAGGGAGAAAACCCGCTTCCACAGCCCTAGCATAGAAGGAAAGAAGCGGTTTTGGAAACGTCCCAGATTGAGACCTTACATATGCTTGTGCAGTGAACGCCAGGTCATTCCAGAAAGGAATAGGAACGGCAGCTAACAGCAGCCAAGGGGCACGGTACCCAGAAAGCCGGGAAGGCGTACCAACTTGCGCACCCGTTTATTTTGCAACTTTTGCTGTCAGACAATTCGCTGTTACAGGCCCATGTAGAGCACTAAGGAACTGGAGAAGAAGGATTTTAAGCGGTGTCTTAAAAGGAGCGGACGAATAGTCAAGGGAAACGTCGGGGCCCGCATGAAGCGTACAACTCAGTGTTGGGGACAGACCATGTGATAACTGCTTCTGGAGATCGTCCGGGAGTCAACTCTGGGTTGTTCAGGCTCAGGTAGATAGTAAAGAATCGCTAGCGCTACTTGCTAAGTTCTGCTCAGAAATAGGTCACTGCGTTCAGCGTATTTGCCGCTACGAATTACGCCTAGCAGCTTTGGTCGCTAAATAATTGTGCATATAGGTTGATGTTTATTTCCTACATGACTATTTTTCATCTATTGGACCACTTATCGTAGTTCATGCCCCATCATTGCCTGAATGTTTGCTTGAAGGCAACCGTAGCTCAATCGCACTCAGAAGGAATTTGACTAACTGTAATTCGTGTGCGGTGAGACTAGCGGTTTTGTACAGTTGCTATTCATTCCTTCCAGTTTGCCTTACATCCCTTATATTTCCTGGCAACTGGCTTGTGATTCTTTGCTGCAATCACACCCCATCTGATGCCGTTTGTACTTCTTGATTAGGAATGCTCCCCCCACTACCCTTATGTACATTCTTATTGTTCTGTGCTTATATTGGAGCGTAGTTAGTTACAGTAAGTATGTATATGATTCCCCTCAATTTTTTTGTTTGGTCGTGTGTTTTATTTCACTATGTGCTACTATCCTTGTTGGGTTAGTTTAGTTCATTCCCGTCTACCGGTGTATTTATGCACTAGCTATGCCTTCTCGTGTTTGTGCTTTTTTCTTGGAGTGTTTCATATTACACTTCCATATTACACATTGCTCTCCGTTTCATATGCATGGTTTTTCATCTTATGTGTATTTATTTCGCTTTCGTCTTGTCTTATTTCTTTCCTTCTTTGTAATTCGCTTTGTTTGTTTGGGGTAGCATCCGAGATCCACCCCCAGTTGGTTTGTGATATCATACTACGGTTCAGCCTCATCTGGGTAGGCTATGCATGTGCGTAGGCTGAACCGCAGTACAACACCACACACCAACTGGGGGTGGGTCTGTGGTGCTTCCCCACTCTATATTAGCCGGTTATAGTAACGCCATAACCGTCACTTTCTCCCTTGCCCTTGCATAGGAGTTGTATCTCCTAGGCGGTGGGCTCAGGAGTGCTGCTGCCCTTTCCGAGATCACGCCTGCCACTTGTTTGGCCAACATGCCATCTTCCTGCTCCTCAGGGGTCCTTTGGCTCGCCTCTCCAGGGGCTGATCTTTTCTTGTTCTTCCGCACTAGTTCGGACAATACGTAGCTAACACATACCATTTACACAGGCTCCCTGTTTGTTAACCCGAAAGCACTAAGCCACAGCATGGTAAGTGTGCCGCTCAAGCCCCAGCGGCAGAGAACATTGGACAGGACCCATTGAAAAGTCTCCCGATAGACGCCCACTACCACAGCACATCGTTGGGTCAGTCAAGAAGCTGCCAATACGCAATTGCTCTCCGCTAGCCACAGTGAAGCTACACTTCTTTGAAAGTTGCCGCACCGTAAGCAGCAGAAGTGCAACTGTCCTAGGACCAATAAAAGTCCTCGGAGCCCCTTTATCTAACAGGGCTTTGCAGGGGCTCCAAGCCGCATCAAGTCAAAGCATTGGTGTCGTTTCAACGCTGCAGAGCACATACCTTTCGAGATGGACCGCGTTCTCCCACGGCTCCCGCCACCACTGGGATACAGGACTATCCCCCTTTGGTCGTGTTGCTTCCCTTAAACACCTTAGTGGGCTCTTCACTGCTGCCCCTTGCTTCGTTCGCTTTCTTCTAGCCTCACTCCGGTTTAGACGATGGCTCGCACCTTCCAGCTGGCGGTTGCTAGCACGCCCTTTCTTACGGCCCCTGCATTACCTCAGCCCTTTATACTAAGCAGCCTCCTTCCCATGGGGGGACTGGAATCTTGTTATCTCTAGTCGGTATTGCGCATATCGACCCTCCAGTATGAGTAGGCAGCCTGCTACGTTCGTCTTCTACAAGCACTTTAAACACTCAAACGGCTCCACAATGAGGAGTGTTGGCGGCGAATCAGACCGCCCACCAGTCTCCATCCTCGATCGATTTTGTGTTGGCAATATCTACAGTACCGTCCCGAACCTCTCCGAGGTTCGCCGGTCCAACCACAGTAGTTTCCGGTCGCAAGTCCCGCTGACCTTGTAGCGCGGGCGCCACTGTCCCGAGCCTCTAAAGCGGCCCCTTTGGCATAATAAATCTCCAAATCGATTGCTGCACATTCTCATGAAAATAACCCCCTTTTCCCGCCACTTGTGATCGCAAGACGTCGGCATGTTGATAGCCGTGCGCAATGGAATGCTGCGAACTCCCTTGGGCTAACAGACACCCCTCAAGCAACTACTACTGCGAGTCGTTCACTGTCGTGGGTATCACTTCCCGTCCACCGAAGCTTAGCCAACTCGACCTCCAATTGGTTGGGACGGCGCTTTGTCATTTTTCTGAAGAATTTTCTATGCAACCGTAGCTTCTCCACTTCCCAGTTGCTGAGGTCTAAGCTTCTGTAGATATGTCCAATATGTCGATGCGCGGCCTGTAAGTTATCGGAGAAGCCCGCTACCCCACAGCGCCAGCTGCAGTTCCATTCCGATGGAACACCACTCGGTGCGTGCCAGGAATGCTTTGCGTAGTGCGCCCGTCTTCATATCGCATGGGTGGTGGCGTTATGGGTTCCACGCTTGTTCACTCCAGTAAAGCTACCACATCCCTCAGAATCTCAACCAGGATCACAGGTACTCCAAAGTGAGGTACTGAACAGCTACAGTGCAGGTAACGCCGGTATGGGGAGGTGTAGCTTCTGGTTGCTTGTGCCTGTCCCCTATATAGTGGTCCCGTGCAGTGGGATTGGGTGTGTGGGCACGGATGCAGGCCAATGGCCTACTAGCTAACCGATGTGTGGGCAATGTCGGTGTCATCTGCTTCGTTGCAGCTCTGACCCGGGGCGTTAAGTAATTGCATCCCCCCAATGCGAAGGGCCCAACGCAAATTAATCAATTAACTCCCCCTAAAACGAGAAGAAATACCGAAACACCCCCACTGTAGCGGGCAGAGTCCTCTGTTGTCACCACTTCAGTGCTAGGTCTACTTACTGAAGTGCACTTCCACATAGATACGCTCCTCTAAACATCTCACCGCTAAAGAAACCCAATTAATAACTTAAAATATCGAACTTTATATCCGGTTGCTTCATTCTGATATGGAGAGAATACAGAATCCTACTCTCGTAATCTATCCGACAGAGGGAGCAAGAGTACCAGGTGATTAGAAGCAAGTCAAGCTGCATTAGACAAGATGATAGGGCTATCAGATCAGGAGCGCTCTTCAGCTATTGAGGGTTTGAGAGGGGTTCTGATACTGGCACTGCCGCCGAGGCGGTGATCCGCAAAGGCAGAAGATATATTGATCATACTTCCCTGCACCTCCAATTTGGAGGTCTGAGTATTCTTGTATTTTTGAGGTATTTGTAAGGGGCAGGCGCTGTACGGAGTGTGCGCTAGTGGATGTGCGCCTAAGGCGATGTACATAGGATATGTATACACACGAGCAGCAGCACGCGCTGTTCTGTAGTGGGCAGAACTCTCAGCATCTAATGTGTCTCATACGCGGTGCCGAGACGTTTAGGTGCGCGCGAGGGTACTGGCACTACAGTCAGCGTCGGACCGGTGGAATAATGTCAAGTGACAAAATAATCAGTTCTTAACAATCTTAGTTTCAGGTCCTCCTGAAGGAGGGAAGGTTGTGTGTCTTGTTCTGTCGGCTGACCCCTTGCGAACCATCGCCTCGCCTACAGAGCCAGGTTTACAGCCATTCCCAAACTGTGTTCCTGCTGCGCAGCAGCGGTGCTCTGCTGCGCAGCAGCGGTGCTCTGGTAGCCTTGGGTCCTGTTTAATGTTGCTCGAACTATTTCAATTAAGCTTTGTTTGGTTCTCTCTCTGATTAACGGGCCTCTAGACACCCAACTGCTGTGCCACTGTAGTTTTTGCTCACTACACGTTCGCTACGCCCAGACCCCCCGGGTAGCTGCAAGCGCACTTAGCCAATTTAACTTTTCTCCTGTGTAATACTGGTTGTTTTGTTTCCAGTGATATATGTGTTCTGTGTCCATTAGATATGCCTCTAGAGGCCGACCGTGCCTACCTTTGTTGTACTCACGCACTACATTCACTGCGAACTTCAGGCCCAGGGATAGCTGTACAGCACTCCTGGCCTAATAACCTGATCTCCTATCAAATGCCGTTTATTTCTAATGATGAATTACTTATGTTTTCTCCCCTGTATGGGACTCTAGAGGTCCAGATGGTGTTTGCGCACTGCATGTACACTCCCACGGAATGTTCTTTTCCTTTGTCTCGAATCCCACCACCTCAATTTTATTCGTAGATTCTCCCATATTCCGGTCCGTCGGCGGACAGGGCAGGCAAACGACAGCACTTGATATTGCTTGTTTATTCCCCGCATTTTATTTTTCCCTTCCCCTTCCTGCGACTTCGGGTCGGCATGACATACGTGTGCCTGTGACCTTCTAGCGTAGGGGGGGAGCAGATGTACCGTGGTCTTCGCGCAGCTGGGGTCTATATCACTCCCTGGCTGCGGGTTGACCATGGATTGCAAGGCCACTGCATATCAATTGTCTAAAGTGTTAGTGCATGTACCAAATGGCGCACAGGCTTAACAAAGAGCAGCTGCAAGCTGCTTTTTGTTAACTCTATGTGGAGTCATAAGTATTTTGGCTCTATTAGAGCTCATGACGCTCCTTGGATAAAGGACCGTCATGAGCTCCATCAATGGACCCCCTTCCACGTCTTCTCATACAATGCCTGGGATATTCGAAAGCAAAATTGTATTAGTTGTAGAAATTTTTGCTGTTGCAGTTGCTGCAGCAGCAGCAGCAGCAGCAGCAGCAGCATTAGCAGCAACAGCTGCAGCAGGAACATCTGCAGCATCGGTAGCAACAGCAGCCGCAGGAGCAGAAGCTCCCCACTGCGAAAACGTAAGATACATCAACTCCCCATTAAATGCATGCGCTAGTCACAGCTCAAAGGGTTATTACGGGTTTATTTCACCATCAACAGCTGGTGAAAAATACATATTCCAGCGTCAAACATATACTGCAGCTGCATGCTTATCCAAGTGCATACACCGGCTGATGCCAGGTTACTAGAGACATACCACTGCTTCACCCTATCGGCAGCTTGAATCTGCAGCTTCCGCAGACCCAGTTGATAACGTTTCTTTTAACTTCTTGAAGTTTTTTTACTATTTTATGCATTTGTTCCGCTTAATCAAGGCGTTTTTCTTTCTGTCGCATACGTATCGACAGTTCTGTCTAGCAGGATCACCGGAAACTTCATTTGACTCTCTGGGACCGGCCACCGAAAGCAGCCTTCCATTGGCTGTTTCAGAGAAATATTTTTATCGTTTGTTTGCAATCCGTTTTAAATGTTCTTAACTGCTGCTTTGGAAGGAAGAAGAGGCATCGTTTATGCTCTGTTTCCAGACCGAGCGCGGTGATGCCACTGCTGGCTGGAACCTCGGGGGATCTTCCGCTCAATTCCCCCGATCCAGATTTGTTTTTAGATTATCGTGGTGGAAAT
Organism: Eimeria sp. OTU-Y; assembly: GCA_904066245.1. Taxonomy (NCBI): domain Eukaryota; phylum Apicomplexa; class Conoidasida; order Eucoccidiorida; family Eimeriidae; genus Eimeria; species Eimeria sp. OTU-Y. The sequence continues at coordinate 12,882 of CAJFCZ010000313.1, forward strand.
AATGGAAAAGAAGATGGCGAGGAAGGCGAAAAATTTGGGAGGCCTGCGCCACCGCCGGGGCGGTCTTCTCCACCTGCTGCCCGGGCGTATCATCGACTGATGCCGATTCTGCTTTCTGTCGTTTTCGCAACTATTTTTCTTCTTGCGAAATGCTCCAGTTATATCTCTGCTTCACAAGTAGTGGAAGGGAATACAAAAAGGCGGCTGGCTGGAAGTGCCTCCTCCTCCTCTCCCTCTCCAGAGAGCGATGATAGCATTTCTGCAATTGTTGAATTGTGTTTGGAATTAGAATCCTCAAGTCCTGAGCTGCTGCAACCCTCAATTCCTGCATCACAAGTGCAGCAGATACAGGCATCAGGATCGCAGCAAGTGGAGAAGGATGAGCAGGTCCTGCAGCCGCAGCAGGAGCTTCCGTTGCCGCAGCACCAGCAGCAATTTCTGCACCAGCAGCAGCAGGAGCAGTCAGAACAGCAGCAGGCCGAGACGTCCCAGCAGCAGCTTTTGCTGCATCAGCAGCAGCTCTTGTCGCATCAGCATCATCTCGTGCTGTCGCACCAGCAACAAATACCGCCGGAGCAGCAGCAGGTCCTGCCGCTACAGCAGCCTTTCACGCCGCAGCAGCAGCAGGCCCTGCAGCTGCAGCAGCAATTCCTGTTAGTTCAGCAACCGCTCCAGCCGTTTCAGCAGCAGCTTCTGCCGCAGCAGCAGCAGCTTCTGCCGCAGCAGCAGCAGCTTCTGCCGCAGCAGCAGCAGCTTCTGCCGCCACTGCAGCAGCTTCTGTCGCAGCAACAGCAGCTTCAGCCGCCACAGCAGCAGCTTCTGCCGCCACAGCAGCAGCTTCAGCCGCCACAGCAGCAGCTTCTGCCGCCGCAGCAGCAGCTTCTGCCGCCGCAGCAGCAGCTTCTGCCGCCGCAGCAGCAGCTTCTGCTGCCACAGCAGCCGCTTCTGCCGCAGCAGCAGCAGCTTCTGCTGCCACAGCAGCCGCTTCTGCTGCCACAGCAGCCGCTTCTGCCGCAGCAGCAGCAGCTTCTGCTGCCACAGCAGCAGCTTCTGCTGCCACAGCAGCAGCTTCTGCCGCAGCAGCAGCAGCTTCTGCCGCAGCAGCAGCAGCAACCGCTGCCACAGCAGATACCAAGCGCAGCCCCCTCATCTTTGTCTGCCTTGTTTCTTCGCCAGCCATATGCCTCCTCCTATCCAGGGGAGCAAACACTGCATGTTCCATCTGTTGCTGCTGGTGCTGCTCTGCAAGAGCTGCAGCAGCAGTCTTATACTCAGAGCAGTTCATTTGCTGCACCGGAAGGCTTGCCAGCACCTCCTGTTCCCCACCCTGCACCACACCTACCCTCTTCGTTTTATCAGGGTCAGCAGCAGCAGCAGCAGCAGCTTGCAGCAGGCAGCAGTGCTGCAGCAAGCAGCAGCTCATCAGCTCAGGCGTTGCCTTCAGCCCAGCTGCAGCAGCCCGGGGTGCACGTACACCCGAGCACATCGGGGTCTTTGGATTCCTCGCCTCCCGCTGCAAAGCGACTAAGGCTCCAAACTCCTTCCGAAGAAGAAGGAAGAAAGCAGGCAGATAAAAGCCACGGGGATAAAGAGAAACAGAGAAAAGATGTAGCCGGGGGGGCTGCTGCCTTCTCTCCCGATGCTTGGATTTCTCCCTCTGCAATCGATAGTTCTTTAAACCAGGTGCTTGCTGAAGCATTGGGTTCTGCTGGTAAAGAACAAGCAGGACAGTCAAAACAACAGCAAGCCCCTGGCTATACACCTCAACCCCAGCAGCCGTTTTTAGTTCAGCTGTGGGGAGTTCCCTCTGGAAGGGCCCCCCATACTGCAGAGCCTTCCTCATCAGGGGTGTACTTTCAGGTCCTCGGAGTACCCTCCCACTCAGCGCCTGGTGCTGCTGCTGGTGGTGGTGGTGGTGGTGGTGGTAGTAGTGGAAACGCTGGCTACAGGCTGTCACGAAACGGTAACGTGCTATCTGTTGATAAAAAAGATCTGAGACAACATCCTTTTTACCGGTTGCCAGTGTTGGAGCCTGGCGTAAGCACACCTCCTTTTCAGATTCCTAGCGTAGAACCGCATCATGTCAAGTCTACGCATTTGGCTCACAACTCCTTGGTGACTCTGCATTATTTGTTTTCGAAAGAAAAGCTCAATCAAATGGATGCTAACAATGTGCTAGCTGCGGCAAAAGATGTGAGTCGGTTCTTGCTGTCCTGGCATCTAGAGCCTGCCAGCGGTTCGTGTCCTGGAAGGTCATTGTATCTTCTAGGGCGTCGGTATCTGCTGTTAGAAGCTGTCTTCTGTGCTATTCAAGTGCTGGGGCCTTCACCCGAGGCAATGCAGGCCTGGAGCGAGCTGGTGCAGAAGATCCCAGTAGACCCCGTGTGTGGATACAGGAAGACTTACGGGCCGAGGTTTGAAACGAACATGCTACTTGCACAAAGAGTAGGCGTAATGTTGAGGCAGCTGAGGGCAGGGATTAGGCCTTCACCAATAGACACAGTTGAGGTGAAGAGGTACCTCTACCACAACCTCGGACACCGAGACAGAAAGTGCGGTCAATATGACCGCTGGATAGACGCTGATGAGGCTTTTACAAATGGCCAATCCAAGTAGTGTGCTTGCAAGAGAGAAATGGTGATGGTTCAGTAAGAAATTGCAGAGGTAATGTCAGGATACAAAGAACCTCAGAAACATATTTCGTTTGCGCATACAGCCGGTGGGGAGGTGAAGGCTTTGTCCGCTTCTGTTGCATCCTTTGCCTTGAAAAGGCCACAAAAGGTGGCCAGGGAGGAACCTGAGGGGCAGCAGCAGCAGCAGCAGCAGCAGCATGAAAAGCGACAGCAGCAGTAGAATCGTTGCAGCAGTGGGACAATACCTTACGCATGCTTGACGCATCCACACAGGACGACTTTCAATGGCCTTGCACAATATGCGCGTTGCATGCGCTACTCAGCCATTGGTTTTTGCGTTTGTATGTTCTTGGCGTGTATCAAGAGAGCCGCTCTCTGTTTCACGCTGATTGAAAGCACCAATGGGCCGCATTAATTGTTAGCTTGTGAAATTGCCTTAGCCATGTCGTCGAGTGGAACTGCCCAGCAGTACTCTTCTGAAAGTCTCAGAGTAGAGACCTGCCTTTTGGAGGGTTGCTGCGTTTCGTTCGTGTATATATACATTGTATATGTCAGCATACATAATACATTTGTGTTTTGTTGTTTGACAGAATAGACTCCTGTTGGGGCCATTAATACAATATATATATTATTTTTCTT